>JAZGTJ010000795.1:0-37331 GCA_036877575.1 Botia almorhae | reverse complement strand
TTTTCACACTAAAAACAGAAAAACTTGTGTTGTGACATCTTTATACTTTATATAGATTATATCTAGATTACCAAGAGACCACAGTGTAAGACACAGTGTAAGATACAGTGTATGACACAGTGTAAGACACAGTGTAAGATACAGTGTATGACACAGTGTAAGATACAGTGTATGACACAGTGTAAGACACAGTGTAAGACACAGTGTACGATACAGTGTATGACACAGTGTATGACACAGTGTAAGATACAGTGTATGACACAGTGTATGACACAGGGTAAGATACAGTGTATGACACAGTGTATGACACAGGGTAAGACACAGTGTATGACACAGGGTAAGACACAGTGTAAGACAACAGTGTATGACACAGTGTAAGATACAGTGTATGACACAGTGTAAGATACAGTGTATGACACAGGGTATGACACAGTGTATGACAGAGACAGAGTGTATGACACAGGGTAAGACACAGTGTATGACAGTGTAAGACACAGTGTAATACACAGTGTATGACACAGGGTAAGATACAGTGTATGACACAGGGTAAGACACAGTGTATGACAGTGTAAGACACAGTGTATGACAGTGTAAGACACAGTGTAAGACACAGTGTATGACACAGTGTATGACACAGTTTAAGACACAGTGTATGACACAGTATAAGACACAGTGTAAGACAGTGTAAGACACAGTGTCGGGCCAGGAGAGAGGAAAGTGGCGTGTGAGACAGGATGAAGTGTCTGTTACTCCTGTTTCATGATTGTTTTGATCAGTTCTGAAGGTGATGAAGTTTGAACAGCAGGTCTTACCTTGTTCTTTGACAAGCCCCTGGTCATAGTCTAAAGAGTGTTGTGTGTGTGTGTATTGTATTGTGTTGTGTGTGTGTGTTGTGTGGGTTTTAAAAGCAGCTCATGTTTGATCTCGGTCAGACACCATATGGCTGGACGGATCAGTTCACAGACACTCAAACGTCTTTGACCAGCCCGAGTACAGATGAGCAGACAGGAGAGGACTAATGTTTGCTTCAGTCCTATCGCTGTCAACCCTCTGTTAGTAACAACACCAAGATTGTGGGTTCAGTTTCCAGGGAACACAACATGCATACTGATGTATAGCTTGAGTGTAGTACATTGTAAGTGAATCCTGTAAATGTGATCTTATGCGCTTGCTTAATGTCTCTCTTTTTTGTCTGTCTCTCTCATAGATCCTAATGCTCTGGAGCAGCGTGGGCCAGATCACGCTCTGATTGGTGGAATCGTCGCGGTGGTTGTTTTCGTGACTTTGTGTTTAATTATTGTATTGGGACGCTACCTGGCGCGACATAAAGGTGAGCTTATTCTTCGCTTATTTTAAACTCGCCTGCAGTGTTACTGACTTAAACATACGCATACTACATCACAAACAAGGCGAGGCTATGCTCATGAATATTAATTAGCCGTGCACAAATAATTTACCTTAAATAAAAATGCTTGAAAAGTAGACAGGCATCCTCTGTCTTGATATATCCCAGGTGTTCGAGAGAAACTCCGCCCTCGCAAAAAGTGGTGAGGACGAATATGTCCACAATAATACATCATCATCTCTAAATAAATAAATAACAGTGAGAGAACTAGCTAAATATCACTTCTTAGAATAGTAACGTGCGCTATACAGCAATTATCCACAACAGACGTGCCATTTTGAAGTTTCTGGCACCCTATAAGAAAGGAAACAAGTGGCGCAGAGTACACACATAAATGAGAACCTTACAGTTTCAGTGATGTCTGGAAAATCGCACGGGTTTGCAAATCAAGATCTGGTGTGTTATTTCAGGCACGTATCTGACAAACGAGGCCAAAGGAGCAGACGACGCCCCGGACGCAGACACTGCCATTATCAACGCAGACGGCAACCACGCACACGCGGAGGAAAAGAAAGAGTATTTCATTTAGACTGCGAGCAGATCTCCATTCTTTCCTCCTCTCGTTCCCCCCCTCGTTCCTCTCCGCATGGTGTAGGAACTCCTTCAGACAGCAGCGGATTCTTCGCCCGGCATTCCTTTGTTGTTGTTTTTTTTACTTTCGCTTCTGTTCCGTTTCGCCTTTTAACGGCTCTCTGGATTTCACCTGCTCCTTTTTACAAGCAACTTATTTGCTGAAGATGTCACCTTTTGTAATCATTGTATAGCTGTTAAACACCCCAGTATAGAATTACCCGAAATGTCCAAATCTGGAAGAGAGAAAAATAGTGTGCAGCCATCGTTCAGTAAGGACTCGCCTCCATCTTCTCACAGTGCCTAGACATACAGCCGCCCGTCGAATTGAATCAATGCCTTCACGTTTGTCAGTAGACCTCTGATTGGTCGCCTGCTTTTTATCTTCAGCGCTATGATTTTAAAAATGTTCTGTGCTCTGTTCTTGCTTTTATCTTTTGAATCGTTTTGCCTTTTTTTGGTTGTGATTTATGCTGAATCCGTTTATTGTGATGTTTCTCCAAAAAAAAAAAAATGATGTACAGTAGTAAAACTATACTCAGACTTGAACATTAGGGAGGGTCCCTGTTTCTTCTGCAGATGTGTAGGTGTTAATAATACTGGTACGTAGAGATGCCCCATTCTCCCAATGACCATTTCACCATGAAACCGACAAAATCACACTATGACTAAAATCAGTATTTTGATAAATGTAGATATTGGTAAGTAAATGAATAGTTTCACAGAAAAGTCTTAGTGTATTCCACCCGAAACTCACCTTGTGTTATAGGTTAACCAACCCTGGTCAGCAACGTTAGCGAGTTAGTGAATTAGCAACCAGGCAGGTAAGAAAAAACATCTCCACTCTTCACTCGGTTCTGCACCAGTATGTATATTCCTGCACTGATTGGCTGCCTGTATGGAGCGTTGTCATGGCAACAGATCCACGGTCGAGTGAGGGGTGGGAATCGTACGATCATCCTTTCAGCTGTTTACACAACCGCCGTGCCGAAGACAACGATTCTCATAACACCCGAAAAGTTCAAGATGATTAAGTTGTTAAAAAGTTTTATTCGTGCTGTTATATCAATTTCAGTGCCGTTAAATGTTCACCACGCCCCTCAACATACAGCCAAATCAGATTGCCCACAAAACTTTTGTGCAAATTTTTATATACGTATATTTGCATATGACAACATTACGCAACGCGCGTCGCTCACCGTTCCATAGCGCAAGGTTTCGGTCAAACAACAAAAAACAAGCACAAGACGAGGTCTGATGGCGCAAAATACATGGATGTTCACAATTCGATTTTCATTATCTAAACCGTACGGACACCTTGATACATGTAATACAGTCACTAATGTTGCAGATTATGATAATGTTGGAAGTGTTTTCGAAATTACTTACGAATCTTTTTCTGTTCTTACGTTGATTTCTACGATGAATAAACTTTGCTAAGGCTGTATGATATTATCTGCTAAATGTGGTAACCAGTGAAAATTGTTGTTAGACTTTGGGATCCCTAATTCCATCAAGTTTGTATATTAGCTAATTTAAATATTGGTGGGGATTTTTTTGTTCATTTTATTTGTCGATTAAAGATTCTTAACTTCATAACTTTTCCTTTTAGCTCAAGGCATGTAAATACTGTGTAAGTATCACATTTTGGTAAAACATTTTCGAAAGGATTTTTTTTGTCTACTCACACTGTAAATTATTTAATTTTGCTTAATTGAAAACCACTTAATGAGTATGACTGCATTTGTGAGTAATGGGATTCCTACTGAAACGGCGACGCTGCGTTTTTGTTGAATGGGAGAATTCTAACGTTTGAAACACACTTGATATTCATTTCTTGTAAATGATGAAGATTAGCATTTATGGCTACCAGCGTTACTGTCTGTGAAGTTGTTTTCTGTCATTTCTCACCTAGAAAAATATCACAGAAGCTTCTAAAAACCAATAGATGTTTGAGCTTAAAATTTTCAAGGTAGAATATCCAAAACTGTTTTCATTTCCAACCATAATAAACCACGATAACACATATCGCTCCCATATACAAGTATTTTACTCAAATGTAATTGTCTGTCACATGTATCCTTAATTTGATGTGTGAATATATTAATGGCTAATGGCCTCAAATTCACTCGACTCTGTGTTATCAACCAGATAACAAAATCAGTGACACAATGAAAATCAGTGACACAATAAAAATCAGTGACACAGTGAAAATCAGTGACACAGTGAAAATCAGTGACACAGTGAAAATCAGTGACACAGTGAAAATCAGTGACACAGTGAAATCAGTCGGTTCGAGCCTYATGAAACAGTACAGTAGAGGTTACTGTTACGATGACCCTTCTCTTTTCTTCCTGCTGTTTCTCTCAGTGTACTGTAAATTAACATCATACCATCTGTCTGCAGAATGCGTGATTCTGACCTAACGCTGCCTTTTGTGGTCAGTAAATCACAAACTATTATCAAGACAATAAATATCCAACTGCTCAGTTTCTGACTGGTTACAGGACGCACGCAACCTTTCCAAGAATCAATAAATCAGCTTCTCTTATCACCATAAATGCCTACGTGTTTGTAGTGAGAGCTACATGTTGCGTGTCACTATATGTCAGTTCATCTCATTAAAGACACGACACCTGGTTCTGTTACTGTTTATTCAGACGCATACATTGCATGCTATGTTTTCACCTCATTGCTTAATTCACTTTTCAAATGCATTATCAGTTCAATGTTTTTTATTTGTATAATGAGTTAGTGTTTATAGCCACACGGCAATAACAACCATATATAGAGAGAGAACGTCTCCCCCAAAATCGGGTCAGGTTTTTTTCTTTTTATTTAACATAAATGAATCATATTTAATTTCTTAATATACAGTCCTGGTCTTGTTATTGTAATTGGTACATTTATGCACATTGTTCCATCCCAATACAGTATCGGTTCCCATGACGGATAAATCCCATGATAATATTTTTCCTGTAGAGATATGTAACGTTACAACATCAAAATAAGTTAGTGATCAGATCCAAACGCTGCTCTGTCATTTCTGGAACTGTGTCATTTTTCTCCATGTTTTTACTGTAGCTGTGTGGACAGACCACTAGAATTACTTAACTGTAAATGTCACATGACAATACAACAGAAACTGTAACACTGTAAATCAACAACTGTAAATTCAGATCAGACAGATCAGACAACCAGTCAAATCATTTGCATTTTTTTACATCTCAGGTATGAATCAGTTTTCTTTTCGACGTTGACGACACACAAGTACCTCATATCTGCTGCATCTCTGTACATGTTACACATCAAATATAATCACAATATATCACCATTCATTCAGCGTTTTTGAGTCAAAAGTCCCGTTTCAGTGTGCGTATATTAATATTATCCTCAACATACAGCAACCCTAAACAAACACACATTGTTGTTTAAATATCGTTTGAAGACACACGTATCTCTGCATAATAAAGCAAAGCTTTCCAGTTACTGTAATTTTGTTACTGTAAGTTTGCAATCTCTTGCGAACTCTTGAGTATAGATAAATCTGTGCACTAATTGAGCTTCTAATGTGTTACATTAAAAGAGCAGTCGTCATAGCGCGCACAAGCTACGTGTTGGTCAAGATCAAACAGTCTGAGGAGACTCTAGTTTCACCTCTGCTAGAATTAGCGTCACAACACGCTACGTTCCAGAACCTTCCGCAGTAGAACTGAAAAAAAACCTGCTACTTCAATTCCACTCTAGCACATCATGTTCCTCCCGCGTCTCAAAGATATTCAGCGTGCCGGTGAAACAGATGTAGTGGGTTGTGCTCTGGCAGAAAGGTTTGAAGCAGCACGACCTCGCTAGCTCTCGAAACGATAGCGGCTTCACAACACGAAGGGGTTTGTGCTTCTTGTAGCAAGCTGAACTGAAAACGCCTCATTAGGATTCGTTTACCTTCTTTTTTTGTGTTCCTTGGTGTATTCAGTTGGTTCGAAATCCGATTTTAAGCCTAATTCAAATGTATGGAATGAAATTGTTAAATAAATAAATACCCAAATTTCCTGGCTGCTCGTCTGTCTGTCTACATAACATCATATATTTGCATTGTATCGTCCCGTCGCTCAGCTCCTCATCTGACTGCACGAACTCTTGCGGTTTCTTGTTCTGATATGTTTGAGTTTATGATCATGAATGTATCTTGTCTTCCACAGAGTGTGCTTGTGAGATATCAAAGATGAACGTGTTGTTGTTGGTCTTTCCAGATTGGCTGAGAAAGTGAGATTAATTGCTCACCGCAATTAAGCTTTAAACAGCTTGTTGCAGAACTCTATGAAACATGTTCTGGACTGTAATATAATGCAGATACGGCTGCAGCTGTGGAGACAGACAGACAGACAGACAGACAGACAGAAAGATAAAGCAGCAGAGCCCTGAGGGGAAGTGAGACAGCAGCCTCCAGGACAAAAAAATGACATCACTGTGAAAATCAGCACAGGGGACATGACACACACACGCACACTGTGAAATACACACACACACACACACACACACACTTAAACACACACGCACATCGAGGTCAACAGCAGCACAAAAACAATGTCTTCCATCTGAAAACTGCCTCATAGTTTGAGTGACTAGACACATAAAATGACACAGAAGAAGCGTCTGATGAAATGATAGTGAGTAAAGAAAAGTTTGATGGCTTCTTGTTTCGCTTTAGTAGACGACACCAACTTGGTTTTAAAGGTTTGGACGTGGTTTTTTTATGGAACAAAACGACCATGAAAGCACCAATGAAACATGTAATCATCACATTATCAAAACATCTTTAGCAACATGATGTTCCAACACAACATCTTAAAGGGTTTTACAGTAGAAGACGGTGTGCACTGATGTCAAAGGTCCGACTACAAGATGTAAACATGAGACTGCTGTGAGAAAAACACACTAATCGTGTCAGTGTCTGTCTGTGGTCGTGTAAATATATCTTTCTTATAACACCAATCGTGCCAAAAAGAGACGGTTTACATGAAGCGAGACGCATGCACAGGAATGACATAATGCATAACCAGACGTTTATCCCTCGCCACTAAAGTCTTACAGCTCAAATAACATTTTTATATGTCAGACACATAAAAATGTCTGACAAAGGCACTGCTGAAGCACTTAAGCTTTCCTTACAGCATAAGTGCTTTAGCAAAAAAATACAAGCAAATATCTGCATTTAAACTCTCCAAAATGTCTCGCCCCAAAGACTTTCATTGTAAGAATATTACTGTAAACATTATTTTGGTTGTTATTTAAGAAACGAGTCTGTAGTAATTACAAGCGATCTGCAGATGCCGGCGACAGAGCTGAACTCGTCGTGAACTCCGAATGTTCCGTTAGTAACCAGCAGTTACCAGAGTGAGAATCAAGTGTTTTTTAATTAAAGCTAGTTAATGGAACCCAATTTCTTAAAATAATTGTCATGAGGGCGAGTTGAAAGATTAATCCCTTGAAATCAATAGTGGAGAATTCAAGTCAACTGAATCCAGCCGTGGTTTCTAGTAAATAAAATAGCATAAAATAGTAAAATAATAGCAAAATAATCTTCTGTCTAATTCTGAACAGCAGATAAGATCTAGTCTTGTGTTCTTGCTGTCCTGAACATCAGAGCTTAGTGTGTTTGGTGTGAAGCCGAATCAATGACCAACAGTTTGAGGTTTTGAGTCTTTCATCATCTTTTATATCAATCACTCACTGGACATGTGACCTTCTCCGCTGGTATTTCAGAGCGATACGAATGCCATCCACGTCCAGAAACTGTTAAACGGGCTTTAAGACACATTTTGTTCGGAGGTTTGTAGCCCCTGACAGCAGCACGGCAACAAAATCTCTTCATCAGCCTTTTAGTCTTATAAAACAGTCAAAAAACCCTAAATGTTTATAAAATAATATCAATTCACTTAAAAAGAAAAACGGATCACATGAACGCGTGTTCAGTGAATGTATCTTTTCATTCTGTTTCCTGTCTTAATCATAAACATACTCACAGTTGTTTAATTAAACGTAAGACAAATTCTCTGAAAACATGTCTCGTCTTATTCTGTGGATGTTTGTATTCATTCTGTTTTTAAGGACATTTCGATCATTCTTACCTGAAAACAAGACTTGAGAGAAAAATACTCAAATGAAAATTCTTTAACACATCAGCCTCCCCATTTTGGTTTAAAGATCAATTGTGTCTGTTGTTAAATCCATCTTCCTCTGTATGTCTCTGTATGTCTTATCCAAGGCAAGTGGAAGTGTAACTACAGGGGCTGTTTACTTTGAGCTCAGCACTCTGTTAAAGTGTCATATTCAAGAGCACAATGGCGATAGAAATCTTTTAATATCTCTCCAATTCGCGAGTTGACCCTGTCGCCATCGCGTCCCCCTCGACACAAAGATTTTCACGACCCCGTTCTGTGCTCAAAGCGATCAGTCACACTGCGTCTTTCTCCGGGTCAGCCTTTTACAACAGATCATTTTTTAACTTCACTCAAATGAAACCGTGTCAAGAACAACAGACCGTGTCTTTTCGAACTGAAAATAAGGATGTTTTTATTGATTTAGTAACATAGTCATGCCATACAAAGTGCAGGACGACCGCATACGTTTTTGACTGAAACGATTAATGAATATCTTATATGCACTGAACATGCAGCACTGAACTGAGAATGCAGAAAACATGCATATTAACAATGCAAGGCACAGGAGTATTTCAAAAGCACGTTCAACACAGTTCTTTGTCTCTGTGGTTTGCATATGCTTCACGGCACTGTGTCTGTCGCTCCACACTATGGTAATGCAGTCGTGTGCCTGCCAAAATTTCTGCCTCACCTGAGCACTAAAAACCGGTCACCGAAAAATGAAAAATCTAAAATACTTACTGTATGTTATTTATCTGTAAAATACAAACATACAAGTTCATTGTGACATGGGGCTGTCAGCTTCCATAAGGAACAGTATAATAAACTCGCCCATCAACTCGTGTATCAGCTGTAATAACTGAAGCTTTGTGTACGAGACTAAAGTCATGAATCACTGTTAATCTTTACTCTCTCTCCAAACTTGTGTTCTGAATTCAACGTGTCGTGAAAACCTGCGCCTGGCTTTAGAAGACAAAAGCATCTAGCACATGACCTGTGGACTGTATTACGGTATGTCATATCGTCTGGTTTGGGTCTGACAGTCTCTGGTCGTGATTTGTCATTGAACAACCTGCAGTATATACCCCCAAACACCCACAAACTGTGATGTCGTCATACATGTTCATTTAAATGCCCTCCTTTACACACACATACACTTTCATAAACTCCAGTAGTCATTCACATACACTAGAGTTAACTAGGAAAGCACTCATTTACATAACACTCTCCTACCCTCTCGTTTAACGGACGCCATCTTGACACCGTTGTTTTCCTCTGAAGGGCGTGAGAGATGTAACTATTAATATTAAAACAGTTCCACGACGTCCGGCGTACGTCTGCCTCGTTCACCTTGGGAGTCTGTGTCTTATTTTACATTGTTATGTATGGCATGTCAGAGTTGAGCAGATGGTATCTGTACGAATACGGGCGGCTTGTCACCCTTTTTTACTGCCCCACACACCTTTACCTGACGAATATCACTTCCTGAAACATGACCCCCTGCAGGAAGTATTGGCAGAGGGCGAGAGGTGTCAGCCCAGACTCGGTAGGATCCGCCCAACCCAGACATAACCTTCAGCTCAAACTCTCAACCGTCTCCTGCTGCCGTTTAGCAAGACGCCAGCTAGCGGGTCGTCACGTTCGGGCGGTTTAGCATTCAGAGTCACGTTCAGTCAAATCACTGCAAAGTTGTTTGTTAACCTTCTTTACCACCTGTGTTCAATCGAAACCAATCTCAACATCCATTCTACCAGTTTTATTCCTCATTGAATATACGCCAATAAACACTGTTGATTTAACATCGATCTAACTAGTTTTTGAGCCTGAAGGAAAAGAGCCAAAGTCACTTTGATCTTGGGTAAACGCCTGCTGATGGCAGGGGAAGTGATGCTAAACCGTGCAATGTGAAACGGAATCGAGTCACTCTGGTTGTATCATGTCCTGTTTCTTCACTGACCTTTTACCATTTGGGTCTCTGTCATGCAACAGAGACGCACGCGCCTATGCCAAACTCCAGCTAATGATCTGGGAAGTCATTGCTTTCCCTGGGGATAAAATGTAAAATACCTCATTCTGGCAGTCCGTCCCAGCTCACTTTGTTCTTTGGCTTGCTCTGTTTCCCTCTGGATCTTTCTCTTGCTCTCTTCTGTTTGAAGCTCTGTAATCAGAGCATTGACTTTGACTCATTGGCGGGCAGCCGGACTTGCGTTCAGCGTCTGATAGATCTTCTCTCTTGATTTTTCATCTCTTATCCGTGGTGTCCACAAGATAAAGAACTTCCAGCCCCTCGTCTCTATATTTAAACTGCTCCGCAGCTCCAGCTAATTCATCATGTACTTCCTCATTGGGAGATAATGGCTTTTGTGTAGTGTGTTAGTTCGTTTCGGCTGGGGTGAAAACTTTATGTTGTGAGATAAAAATACGCAAATGACAAGAAAGAGGAAGAGACGCTAAGAGGAAATAAAATGAAACAAAGTTATATTTACTCTGTTCGCATACTTTATTAAAATGAGCTAATGCTACCTGGTCGTCAACCTAATTTCATTGCATCGATCTAATTCAAATATACGAAATGAAACAAAATGTGTTCAGTTCTACGGCATTAGTGTAACTGTGGATTTTCATTTCCCATGATGCTTTTCATGGGACTGAACAGAGAGATTTAGCAGTTACTGCTATGTTTGTGATTTGCAATTGTGTAATTCACTGTTCTGGTTTCTGAAAATCAGCTGTAAATATTTTCCCCTCTAATCACAGTTCTGTGTTGTTGTGTTGTGTTTCTGTCTTCAGTCACAACATTATCTAAAGAAAACATCTGAAGGTTTAAACTGAAAGACCAGTGAATACACGAGCGCTGTGTTAAGGTTGCACTCATCTCCTCCAGCACAAACCACGTCATGTGACGTGGAAAAACCCTTTTCCCTCGTGCGTGTAATTACATTACTGTAGCACTAATGACCTTCTTTGAATCCTCCGTGTGAAGGAGGGGACGCTGGGTAATTTTAGAAAAAATAAGCCACTCATTTGACATAATACAGTTCCTCTGCACAAAACATGAGGGAATTTCTCCTGCTGGCCGGTCAGAACAGGCGTGTGGTGAGTTACTGCCATCTATGGTTGAAACAAATCTTTTCAGATTCAAGTCAGAAAAGAGCACACGCTTTAAAAACAAACGCCAGGAGGTTGTACGGAGAGAGCACGATGTTGCACCACACGTGAGCAGCAGATGCACTCGTGATTCAGAGTGCAGTCACAACACTTCCTGCATGTCAATGTGCTCGTCATGGCAGAAACCACAGAAAAAAACAGAACGAGAATTTCAGGTATGACACAGCGAATAAAATATACAACCACATCCTACAACGGCGGCACAAACTGTCATGAAGAGAAACATTCGGTGCTTTTATTTACAGTCATTTAAAGCGAAAGTTAAAACTACACATGAACTCAATCCAAACCTGCATGTCCAAAGAACCAGTCACAGACGTGAATCACTTACAGAATAAAAGAGAACCATGAACACTTTTCAGCTTTCTCACTCCACGTTCCAAGTTTAAAACAACGTTAGGAACTTTCTTCTTTGGGTGTACTGTCCCTTTAAAACTCACAAGCATCAAGTAAACAGAAACCGTTTTTGGTTTGAGCTGAACATAATGAAAGTAATGACTCAGAAGTTCACCAGACGGTCGAGACATGAATGTGTATGTTTAGTATCAAAGATAAACAATAGAACGTGTCCCCTATATTCTATACATTATATAAGACCTATATAAGGGCATATTTCCCTTCTTCTCTCAAGCACCTGCAACAGTTATCGGAATTAGAATGAGCGGAACACAATTGAGATCGGCTCCGTTCTAAATTCTCGGTGTCCGTCTGTCTCATTTCAGAGGCTGGAGTATCTATCACACTCAGATAGCATCTACATCCAGCCGACGTTTATTCTGTCGCTAACACTCTGCAAGCTAATGAATCAAGGATGGAACAAACTCTACAAAGAGATCCTATCAGAGTCTTCCACAGCGAACGCAAGAAAAATGTGCGCGGCCCTTTATTATAAGACAACCCAGAGGAGTGATGGATGGCCCAAATTTAGCCTCGGCAAACCTCACTGAGACTGTGTTGAATACAGACTGATTAATTACCCTGTGATCCTTTCAACAAAAGAGGAAGATGGAGGAAGACCAGAGGAGATGGAGTGAAACGTCTCCAGTATTATGTTTTATTGACTGAAGCTTAACATGATTGTTGAATGCATAAGAGGTGGCCGGTTAGTTCTAATAATTCAGCAGGCTTCCATCACGTGTGTTGGTTAAGTACGAATCCTGTCCTGGTAAACAGAAAGCCAGCATGGTTCTTCAAATGTGGAACTAACTGGAGAAAGCTGGAGCTTTTGGATAGGGTTGAAGACTCAAAAGGGACATATGGAATCATCAACCTATTGTCCGTCCACAATAATCCAGGTTCTCAGTTTCTGAGCCAATCAGCTGTGCCGTAAATACCATGTGACTAACTGCTCTGGAGCTGCAGGAACTGATTGGTTGATGAGATGCACAGTTCCAGCCCCTTCATAGCAACGGTTCTAAACTGTAATATCTGTAATATACTACAGTAATATATACAGTAATATATTACTGTAATAATAAGGAAAAATTGTGCAATTTTTTTATTTTAAGAGCCCTGCAAATCAGGAACTGGTACTACTGGTACTGTTACAACAGAATATACAATTTGTGATTTGTATCTCTTGTTAACTAAATTGGAATGGTTGTCAGTGGATAAACAGGTCAGTTTAACAATATATTTTATGGCATCCACGAGCATGCTGGACCTAACCAGTCAATCTTAAACCCTTTACATCAGTCAGAGTCTCTGTATGATGACATCACGGCAGTCTCCAGTGAACGTCTGTTCTTCCGCACGACCCCCTAACTATTCAGATCCGTATCAAGAGACTTTTAAAGGGCACTGAAGTCATGTTTCTATAATAACCTCCCAATGGCTCTTGTAAATATTTATGGAAGATGTCCTATTAAGATCTTGTATGCGAGTTGTGAGTCTGCCGAATCTGTAAACACTTCCTGTTGAACTTCAGTAATTTGCTTTCAAAGGTAAAGACTGGAGGCTGCAGTGTCACTCTACAACACAAGATCTACAGGACGAATCTCGGACCAATTAATTCTGTTTCATTCCTTTACAACCAATCAGATCGTCAGACCTAGATCTGGGCCAATCGCTTTTGTTTCATTCCATTACAACCAATCAGATTCTCAGTCCCAGATTGGATCTGTTTTCCAGAATGTTTTCCTGTCAACACACTGTGGTTTTCAGAAGGTCAATAAAGCTGTTTTTATCTGCAATGTATGCACATAAATATGTAATATACATAAATGCAAACATACAGTTTGATTTTAACGCTGATGGCCTCTGTCTTTTCAGCCTGAATTCATAATCTCCCATCACGTCTATGTCTGTGATTTATCGCCACTGTTTTGTTCATGTAAAATGTCACAGAATTTAAACTGAATGATGGACACACTGATCTATGTGCATCTCTGTCTCTTTATATCTCTTCTTGCGCTCCATACTGTGATGAATGACTCTGCTTTAGTAAGTTCATACAGATGTGCAATCAATACTTGCTTTATCCGACAGCCAATAAAAGCGTTTCTGTAATTATAACGTTTAAATGATGATCGTTTAGAGGCTCCTGCATTAATAAAGTGCTCAACTCCTGCCAAATAAGTTATTAGAGAAATTAGGACAACGTTACTGAGGGGCTTATAATAATAAAGATTTCTACGAGGGAGGGGCCAAGCACTTAAAGTGCTCTTAGATACAAAAGACGGCCAATTATACTACAGTCTTAAATCTGAGATTGATAACCAGAAGGGGCAGATTTCAATATTATTAAACGTAAGAAAATTATTACGTTTAAAAACCTAGATTAAATAAGAATCTGTTATATTATTAGTCACATAATTATTATAATTAAAATGAATCTTTTTTTTGCTCACATCTGAGAAATGTACGTGCACAGGACGACTTCTAACCGAGACAAAAACACAACTCTAGTTCTTTAGGTGTTCTTTAGAAAATGACCGCTTATGCTGCTTTTCTGGCCTCCAAGAAGTTCATATTTTATAAATGCTTTGGAAGCACAAAGAGACAGCGATAAAAAAGGACTTACAGATGGGTACCATCGGAAAAAACTGAAAAAGTTAACTGGACTGTTCTTACATAATCGTCACTTTAAAAACCTAAAACTTTGACTTTTAAAAGTTATATTCACTGCTCACATTTCATAAATTCTCTCTCAGCCCTGAGCTAAAGATCCAGCCGTACTGATTCAACTGGACCACGACAGGAAGAATAAGCAGACCTTCCCCTGACTGTTGACACTTCCCTCCAACAACTGAAGCACACGCTGCGATTCATGTTCTCTTTTCTGGGTTACTGAGAGGGCCGTGTTTCCGCTGAAGTCTCTCCCTCCAGGTGTGCTCGAACCTGCCGGGGAGCGAGTCAGGAAAAGGAAGCCCATGGGAGACCATTAAACTGCTGCCTTTCTCCCACCGAGTGTAACAGCAGGTGGGGTAAAAATAGTGCACCATCTGTTAAAGCAGGAGAGTCTGAATATCTTTCCTGAGACTCAACAGGGACTCAATTAAAATGTGCGTTTTCCACCGTTGCTGAGGGCAGAAACAGGGCCACCCCGGCCCGCTCGAGCGAGGCTGCAGCGGGGTTTGGGTAAAGCTAAAGGCCCCCTAGGCAGAGCAAAGTCCACGATTACTGGGTGACAGAACCGTACAGAACTGGGCCATTTCCTG
Source organism: Botia almorhae (assembly GCA_036877575.1). Lineage (NCBI taxonomy): Eukaryota > Metazoa > Chordata > Actinopteri > Cypriniformes > Botiidae > Botia > Botia almorhae. The sequence goes on along the minus strand of JAZGTJ010000795.1, from coordinate 22,368 downwards.
CTTCCAGCGAAAGTGCCTGTTCTAATTCTCAGTCCTTCAGAGCTGAGAGAAAGGAGAGGACTTTTGTAAAACGGGCAAAAATGTTTTAGGGAAGGAAAAACTCAGAGGTTCAAAGCATCTCTCCAGAGAGGTGTGGCTTTTACACTCGTGTGTGTGTGTGTGTAAACACAAACAAACACAAAGTCAACCACACGAGAGAAGCAGCCCGTGTGATCTGTGTGCTGTAGCCAGTGCTTTCTAAAGTCATGCTTACATTTTAGGATATTCCTTGCACAAAATTGAAGTAAATATTTACCAAAGATCTTTAAACTGACATCAATTTAGTTGCACGATCCAACGGCATGTGGCGTCAAAAACATCTTTTGTCATTAACAGCAAATTTTGAAGGGAAACATACAGTCACGTGTTACTTGTATGGTGGTGATTTTCTGTTTGCTCATTTGATTAATATAATGTATATAAAGACAGATTTATTATTTCTGGGCGGACTTGTCCAAGACATGAATATGAATATAAACCACCTTTACCTCATAATGTCAAACACTTTAGCCAGAAGTCCAGATCGCCCCAAACCATGTTAAAAACATCAGGGAGATGTTTCCATAGCAACCAAGTCACCCACGTTCAAACAGAAATGTTCATCTGAGCTCATGCTAAACAAGAAAACGAAACATATTACACTGAGCACACTTACTGAACTAAACAAGACCAACTTTCACATTCGGTGACGTTGTTGTCACGCCTGATTCTGTCTCTGCTGAGACTGTGGATTCATTAGAATACCGTTCATCACATTTGCATGTTTGCAGAGAAAAGTGCTCAGTGGAAACCAGAGCAGGTGCGGATGCTGGTGCGAACATGCGCAGCCGCAGACGCGCTGCAAGGGTCTAGCCATTACCCACTCCAGATTCCCAGCCAAATTAGTCTGAATGTTGTGGATGCAGACACAAGTACCACCTGGCATATGGAACAATCAAACTAGTTAGATCTTTAGTCAAGAGAGCACCTGCCAACTAACCGGTTCCAGCTTGATTCTCCTTTATCAGTGAGTCACGCAATCAAACATGATTGATCCAAACGAGAGCTTGAAAATGTTGGTATGACTGTAAATCAGACTCCAGACCGCCAGCAGGTGATGTTGATGTTTTGTTGTACAGTAAAGTGATTTAGTGGTGCATTCTGGAAGCAAGACAAACTCACTATAAAACTCCACAACACTTCTCGGCTTGTTTTAAATTTCGTAATCTGCAGCGTGCAGGCGGCTTTTATTTCGATGTAACGCAGCAGGGTGAGATGGCTTATGCTCCAGCATCGTGTCTGCGCTCGTGTGAGTTGGCGAGTTTTTCAGTATTCCTGAGTCGCCGTTTAAACGCGAACCGTAAACACAGCAGAGGCGGCTATCTGTGTCCGGCAGCCGAAATGTGTCCTCACCTAATCCTGCTTTCTGAAAAGCACCTCTGTAAATCACCTGTCAGCAGAAGCATCGTTGCTCTAAGGGCCCTGACGGAACCAGACCTGAAACAGCACGGCAGAGATCAAGTGCTTTTATTAAAAATATCTTTTACTCCCTCGTAAATGAGATCACCACAGGAGCATGACAACAACACTGGACATCTTCCTGCGCATAAACAAATTACACTTCAGTGTGATCCACGCCTGAAAGCAGCTGCTTTAAAACACTGTTCAGACTTTAGCTGGTGTCAGGTAAGTGAGTTGTAATGGAAAGAAACAGTTCGATTTTAATCTAGTTTTTCATTGACAGCATCACCTGTTCAACCTCACGGCCTCGTTTACGTTCATAAAAACAGATTGCGCTGATAATACTTTTCCACTCCACCGAGCAAATTATTTTCTGTTCTCACACCATATGGGCTGTGGATCTGAGGCCCAGTCCCTGAGGTTCATACATTTCAGATGCCTGAAAGCATGTCTCCCTGTGACATCATACATCTAAAGACAACACAATGAACTTCCTGTCATCTTCAGAAGATCCGGGCCTGATCCCTCCGGCCACCAGAGACTTTAAACAACAGCTGTGAAGTCATGAAACCACATTGCATCTGACGTCCTGCTCTGCTGGATTTCACTGGAGCTTCATGTGTCTGTCAACCGTAAATCAATGCAGGAAAGTGACTCGTCTTTCAATAATGACCAACAATAAACAGCGTGACTGACATTTTCTCATTCTGTAGAGTCCAGGGCCCGTCTCAGCCTCCATCAATCTCAAATGCTGCCGTCTGATCCCTTTCTGTGAAATGGGCCGGGTTTCTGAGCTGGGCCAGATTACACAAAATAAAATCTGATATGCTATAAAAGTCAGATGTTTATAGACAGTTTTGTCTTTCATAAAACCAGTCGCCATGCTCCTCCAGCGAACTTTACAACTTGTTTGCTAGGCTTGGTTCTCCTCATGCTGGCTTTCTTCTCGTACGCGGAGGCCAGCTGCCTGGGGTTTTAATTACTGTTTTTCAATTAGCGTGTGACTACAGACACCTGCAGGTAGGTCCACTCTACCACAGCGTAATGGCTTTCCTTTAAAACTAATTAAGACCTGCGGAGAGGGATGTACATGGGCACGGAAACAACCGTTGGGATTTTACGTTCTGGTGTGAGCAGGTCCTGCTGACTGGACTAAAGTGAAGGGACACTAGGAAAACAATAGAAGTGAAGGACAAGAGCAAACAACCAATAGAAATCAAGGAGCAATAGCAAACAACCAATAGGAGTCATGGACAAGAGCATGATTTATATAATTAGAACAGCAGAACTATTAACCAGTCGCTGACCTCTGATTTTATGCTCGGAGAGAATAGTTTGATGCCTTGCAGCTCTTTTGCTCATTTTTCATTTTAACAAACGTGAAATTTACAATTTTAGATATATTGAACAAAGCAGAAGTTTTTTGGTGAAGTTCTATTTTGTTTTGCCCTCCAGGTCTTGGCTGAGGAGCTACAACTTACTTGAAAATTCCCCACAAAACAAGCATAACATTTTACTGCTTTATTTGATTTATTTATGTATTTACTTCAGACTTCATTTTATTAGGTTTTGGGCTTTGGTGCAGAACTTTAAATACTACAAAATGTTGTGGCGTTAATATACGATTAAAATACACAATATTTACAAAAGACGCCATCACTTGTGTTATATATCAGCTAGATCTCCAGCAGGACGAATACGGTTTTATTCAGTACAGATTTCAACTACTTCTTTTTAACTGGCACGGTGACAAAGATTCCCTAAACGTATTTTTAAACTTTTCGATTATTGCACGTAATAGTACAGCATTCTGGGAAAATAAATAGATTAAAAGAACCACAGAGAATGCGAGAGAGAGAAGCAGACAGCTATCTTACAGCTTGAAGGCTGTTTTTGAGCTGGTCGTATATCAGCAGAATAAGTTGCCCTGTGACAGAGTTTTGCCTTGGAGCATCCTGGATATCAAACCAGCAATAGGTGTCCAGATTTCCGGGGCCACAAACACACGGAGCATTTCAATAAGCCGATGAGAAACACTATTTCCTTGAAGCATCCGTATATCACTCTGCAGCCTTGCTACTTGTTGACAACTGTGACCTTGTTAGAATCTATAAGTGAGACATCCACTTTCCAGTCGTAAAACCGCAAAGCCTTGTTACAATTTTCTCCTAGCGGTTCTACCCTTGAAGACGGACTAGTGTATAGACAGATGAAACAGACACCGAATGCATCATCATGGAGGCCTGTGACAACTCAAACAAAAGAACTCTATTTACAAGGACTAATTTTGTCTAAACTAAATCTGTTTAGTTTTGTTGTTTTTATAGTGGCGGCAATAGCATTTTAAGTAATTTAATGGCATTCTTGTCGCGTTTATGGTTTATTTTGGCTATTCGAGAGATTTCATGTTTGCTCTAATTGGAGATCATGCATAATTATTTATGTGTGTGAAGGGTATAACTTAATGATTCCGTCGAATAAACATTTTACTTCATACCGACAAAAAAATGGCATCTCTGTTCTCAGTAGAAGAGCATGTGAATCTCACCCCACTAATTAACAGAATCTGACTAATTAAATTCATCCACTGCTATAATTTTCTTATATATACTTTTATTATAGCAATTTCTAAAAGAGATGTTTAGCACCAACTTACCAAACCAAACGAGCGCCATGATACTGTTTTTAAGAAAGCAATTACCACGGTCAATTACCAAAGAGCTATTAACTAAACTCTGAAAGACTATTCTAGATTATAAATCAAGGTAATTGGCAATTAAGATTTGCCTAATGGTATAGAACAAAAACAACGTTCCTCAGATTATCCTAATATTTCTCATTTCAGAAGGACTCCCCGCCCAGACGCACAGATTAGCATCTCGTACGACGTATTCCAGACGTTCTAAAAGCCGAAGTCTTTCTGTCACCGAGCGTGTCATAAACAGGGCCGCAGAATTTTTTGTAGCATAACTGTCGTGTAAGACAGTTTCTGCCTTCAGCTCGCCGTGAGGTGTCGGCCGCGGGCTGCAGCTCAGCACCGAGACTCTCTGATCTTCAGACCTAGAGGCTGTGACCTCATTAGCATAGTGGCGTAAACAAACAACACTTTCCATACACAACAGCCCCGCTCGGCGTGAGCAGTAGACGTTGCGGGCAGGGGTCGCCCTCACCTGCTGATCCTGCTGATTTTGCTCGTAATGAATAACGGGCTTGAATTAGGGAAGCGCCGACGGTTCAGGTTCAGCGCTTGTGTGGACAACCTGTGCTCGGTTTTCTGTTTACAAATCTGAGGTGGTAAGTGGTGACGCATTCGCTTCGGATGAATCATTTTTTTCCCGCATCGCTACGGCCGATCCGCTCTAATGCCTGTGTTCTCCTCGCTGCTGTGGCGCACAGGCCCGGGTAACGGAAAGCCACAGAGGCTCATGTTAATGGCCTCCCTCCTAAAAGACTCTTAGTCGAGTCGTAGACTTAAGCCTCTCTCTGGACTTTTCATTTGTTCTACCTCTGCCTCCCAGTCACGGCAAATAAACAGCCTGCAGCATGGAGAATGGCAGCTCGGCTCTCCTCTTCTCTAATTTAGATATTCCGGCTTCACAGCTGAGGGAGATTAAAGAGCGCGACGCAGGGGAGTCGAGTCGGCCTACAGCCATAGCGAAAAGCCATCTGGGTACATATCACGGGCTCTCCAATCCTCTTCTTCTCTTCCTCCAACCAAAAAAAAATCTAGACGGGCAGCATTTGCTGACAAAGACGACACACGAGACAGCTGCGACTAAGAGGGAGTTTGGCAGAATTGAAATTCGGAATTGAAAAGACAACTTTAATAAAGTAACGCGCCACGAGAGGCTGTGAGTTTTTTGCCAGGGGTTTCACCACAGTTAGGGCACTACGGGCGAGCCTGTTAAATTCAAATATATTAAGGTGACGAGACGTGTTTTGAAATATTTGTAACTTGGCTAACGGTGCAAGTGGCTGAAAAACAGCTGGACGCAACAGACCGGACAGGAATTGTAAATCTTTCTGTTTGGCTGGAAAGCAATGAAAAACAGCCGAAGGAAATTTAAAAATAATGTTAAAAGAGAGTTTAAATACATTATTCTCTTAATTTAAAGCTGTTCACGATGCTATTAATGTAGCTTGACAAAATTAGCGCTAGTGGTTAACTAGTAGATTACGAAAGCGATGATAACATGATTGTGATCATTGTATCATCAATACAATAAAGATGATCAACAGTAATGACGATGTTTGCTTTTAAAACGTAATGACAACGTTTGCTCAACGTTTGCAGCATTTTCTGATATGTGGGTACAAATGTAACTTTAAACATGGTTCATCCAATCAGATTACAGAACTGAAACCCTTGTTTTAGTACCAGCATTATATATTTCTTCATGCATGTTCCAGACTGTATTCGTGTGTTCTGCTCTGCTAAGCTACACTTGATGTGGACGTGCCGGAACTCAACATTAATTCAGTGTGATGTGACACTCTCTCAAGCGGCTTTTCTTCTCACGTCCAGCGAACAGCCTCACACCTCTCCAAGATGAGATTTAATAAATGATCGTATTATTTCCCTTCCACCAAAGAAAAAGCATGAGAGGGAAAAAGTGACCTCAGCATCACAAACTGGCATTTCATTACATATAGCTGAGTGTACGACCAGACACAAAAATACAAACGAAAGCCAGAGAACAGCGGAGCCCATCTCCACTAGAGGTCAGCCAAACTGCTGGCCATGCAAATTGGCTACTTCAGTAGCTATAATGAAAGTGGAAGGGGAGAGAGATTGGAGCTGGCCTGGTTTCATTGTGCTGGCAGAACAGCAGTGACATGCTGCTATTTAGAGAGCTGAAAAGAAGCCTACAGCACTGAACCGAGCCATGACAACACTGGAAGTACCAACAGTCCTCAAATGGGTCAGAATGGACTGAATATTAACTAGGCCCGCGCGCTAGATCTCACCACAGCGCTGTGCTGAACACTGTCTGCGTTTCCTGTGAAATACACACTCTGAAATTGCACTGAGGAACTCTGATTGAATTGAGATTAGAAGACGAGATGCGGGCAGTGTTTTGAGACCTCGTGACTTTTGGTTTAAGTGAGTTTGCTGATCTATAAAGAACCTAATACAACGAGTCTGAGAGCATTTAGCTGCCGGTCTGCATTCATAAACAGAATGATTTTAAAGAAAGATAGAGAGAGAGAGAGAGAGAGAAATAACAGACATACAGACAGACAGACAGACAGAGCTTAAATCTATCAAACAGCAGTCTGTTTATGTATGTTTATGTAGATTAATAGACTGGTCTGTCATACTGAATCAGATAATCCAGTGACGTTTAATGGTGCTGATGGCATTCATCTGATTATAGGTTTGGAGTACTAACTTCCTCTTCACACTAAACAAATGGACACAAGAGCATTTCAGAGCACAGATTTCACAAAAACCTGTCATGACACCATCTAATGCTGCCACCTAGTGCTTCAAAAGAACCACAGCTACAATACAAAGAGAACTGCAGTGAGTTCATAACAACAGCCTGTTGTATTCAAATATATCTGCTCAGACCGGTCCAGTAAATACATCTGTCATGTATAATTACCTGATAACTTCCAAACAAAGCCTCCAATAGATCAAAAATTACTCAAACGGTAATGCGAGGGACTCGATAACCGCTGGCATTTGGGCGCCGGCGGCAGGTCATGTAATTGGTCACATTTCCAGGAAGCGGCAGCATGAGGTTCGAGTTTTACTGTAACACTCAAATTACTATCAGCATTGCAGGCCTAATAAATCTGAGAACAGACGTTTCGAGAGGAAATCGCAGGAGTTTGTTGAGACAGAGCTCGTTAGATGTGCGAACTCTGCAAAACTTTCTCCACTCATTTCTGAGGTTTGACCTTTTCAGCACTTCTGTTTTCCTCTCATTTTCACTCACAGACCGCCAGTCGCTGTCATTACCCGTTAAGACATCACTGCAACAACAAGCTGAAAATCACGGGTTCTAACTTTTAGAAATGTCCAAATTTACCCAGTTTCTTAGAAACAATAATAATATTTTATCATACAAGCGCGAAGAAAACAGTTATACATTCCTTATGAAAAAGAGATTTTAATCAGTCAGCCTTGAGAACGTCATCAAAAACATTCTTGCCGTAACGTTAGTAGAACGTGTTTTTAACATCATTTTTTAATCCGAAACATCATTCGTAAGTTCAAGTGAAAAGTTTTGAAAAGTTACAGAATTAAAAAAAATTTTTTTTTAACCAAGTCATAACGCTAATTTAACATCTAAAAACTTTCCGAGAACATTCAAATAACATTATTAATGTTTTCATTACTTGTTAGGGGAATGTTCTTACAACCTAAAATGTGGCCCCGCCCACCACATTTCTGCTCGTTCCCGCACATTTGATGGAAATGTTGGTTTCCCTCCAGAAATACATGGTGAGACCTGTGACACTGCCGCCCGCCCGCCCGCCGCTCATTGTAGTCTTTACCGCTATTGATTTTTATCATAGATAAGCTGCTAAATCTCCCAGAGAGCTTTAAATCCCTCCTATCTCCACCCAGAAGCATTAGCTTCCCCCGCATGCCACAGAAAATGATCTCTTCTTTCTGGTTTTGTGGACCTCTGTGTCCTCTCTCAGGAGATAAACTTCTGTCACACTGACACAGGCCAGCAGAGAGAAAAAATCAGAACCGGCACTTCAAAAATGGGAATATATGGTGTCATCTCCTACAGACATACATGATTTAAGTCACTGATTTGATCAAACGGATTTTAAATACGAGCGTGTTCTGCACAATTTGTGCTACAGACAAAATGACGATCAGGTTTTTCTGGAGAGGTGCGCTGTTATTTACCTAAATAATCATTCTATTAAATATCCAAAGAGTGGATCTCTTTACATATTAAAAATGCATTAGTAAATGCCGAAATTAACATGAACCAAGATTAACAAATGCTGTGTTGTTAGATTGTTTACGTTAGGTAACGCATTACTTAAAGTAATAAATAAAACCTTATTGAAAAGTATTACCAAAAAATGCAAAAAACACACATAAACATAAAACATTAAAGATGTGTCTTAAAGATACATTTAAGTGTTTCTAAAACTTGGTTTATATATAACAATATTATTTGGTTTAACGTAACAACATTACTTGGTTTATATATTACAGTTATAAATAGCATTACTGGTTTTCTGTGAAGCTTTCTGCCTGTTTCTGTTCGAATGAAACGCATGTCTGCCAGTACAACCAAATTCAGATCTGTCAAAACCCCCTTCACAGCCATGTGCCTGTTTGACACCAAAACATGTAAACCACTCGGTCACACTAACCGGTTTTGTAGGGGAAATCCACAGCCATACGGGTCTGAGGATAACAGACATTTCTGTCTCACGTGTCATGTTACAAAACTAAAATAACTGTTTAAAATGTAAACATGACCAGAGGAGACTTCACGGTTTGTTCACATTTGTTTCAGATGGTGTCTTGAATCATGCAGTAAGCTGCATATGTCTTTCTAGTGTGAATGCTTATCAAACATTCCTAGTCGAGCAACGCACAGATTTAGATGCGCTTTGATCGCCGCCTTCTTGTTTAACCTCTGATATTATTTTTCAACGGGTCTCCTAGTGTAAACACAAAACTGTACGAGCCTCACTGAATCCGAGAACTGCAATGCGAGCAGACCGGAGACACACATGAGTGAGGCTAAAAGTATGAGATGTGTGTTTCAGAACTACAGATTGTGTTTGTCCATGACAACTGAAGATCAAAGCAAACAGAAATGGCTCCAGCTTACAGCATTATGTGTCATCATACAGCGAATCATCAAAATGAGATTAAAAGCCAAACTCACTCCAGTCTTTTTCACAGGTCATTGAAATGATCCCACAGCGATCAGAGCAAAATACAGTATTTAGCATTTTAGTTGTAAACAGTTCGATTTATGTAGAAAAATCCTACTGTATTTGTGAAAGGCAAATTACTTTAATTTGTGATCAACACTCTTTCCATTGCTGGACATTTCAAATGAACTTCAAGAAACTGTTCGGCCAAAAATGTACATTTTGTAATGTTTACTCACCCCCATGTCATTGTTTTCCAAACAAAGGCTCCAAAAAGGACTAAAAACACCATAAAACTAGTTCATATGGCTGGACTGTATTCCAGGACTTCTGAAGTCATACGATTTTCAGTGAATACTTACAATTTGGTCTCCCACAAAGCTATCATACAGTTAAAATCTAGTGCAAGTCTACTTATGTTTCTTCTTTTCTGAGTTCTGACAGATGTGGTTGTTATAAACTGTAATTGCGTGAAGATTCTTTGCGTTTTAGGGACGAAAGTCGGGTTCGAAACGACAAGAGGGCGAGTAAATATATATATTTTCAGGTGATCTATTTCTGTAAATCCATGAAAGCACTCTAAAGAGACACACACAGGCTACAGCTTATTTATCCTTCAATGTACGGTCCATTTTCCGGTCTTTAATCCGGTTTGTTGCAGAATTCCATAATTCCGACCGTGTATTCCGTTCCCCTCTCTGAGACGGAGGTTGTTTGGTTCGTCTTCAGAGTCGGAACTGTAAAGGCCACAGTAATTTGCAGCACTGCAAAAATCGTACAAACAAACGCACAGAATACTTCTCTCTGAGTCAGCTGTCTGCACGCGTCACTCAGTCATTATTTATGTGTCCATGGAGAAGGCGCTCAGAAGAAAGTCTCTCGGCAGAGAGGACACGTGGATTTGTTGCTAGATGTGAACCATTTATACTGCAGAATGAAAGGAAATGAAAACAACCAATCAGTGAGGCACGCGGAGCGTTCTAGAACATTCAAGGCTGCAGGTTTTGCTGATTCGGAGACATCTGCAGAATCGCAGTAATAAACTGAGACAGATTCATGATTCACAACCTCAATAAATAAAGAGAACAAAATCAAAATCAACTCCTAAGTGCACTGGTGACCTTCTGACGGGCTTTAAACCATCACACTGAACGAATGTACTGTCACGACCAATAATAGCCTTTAAACTCAACATGAGTTTGAAACCAACCCTATTAACATCCTCATACACAGTGCTCGTCTTATTGGGCATCGTAATCCAAAAATATAATAAAATGTGTCTTTGTAATCTTTCATCTAAACAGTGAGAAACGTTTTCTCTTTTCAGCTGATGTCACCAAGCACTCTTATTATTAAACCCCTCCCCTCCTGGATTCATTCTGGTCCACTAAACAAAACAGCCCTAGAAAATTAATACAAGTAACTAGCTAAAGTTTTTGACAGTGACATCACCTGTTAATTAACTCATTAATATGCAGGCGCATTATTGCTGAACCAGCCTAAAAATGAATTTTTTAGCTGAATTTAAGCTATACAATCTACATTTGTGACACTATCGCTGTCAGGTGTCATTGCAAGATTTTGTTCTTTCTGAATTCGAGAGGATATGTGGAGCTGTACTTACTGCCTACACAGAAAACAGCTCTTCTTCAGACTTCAGCAAAATAAAGTGACACAGTTTAAATAATTTGCAGCTAATAAAATCAAATCCTACCTAAATATCCTGTTTAACTCTGACATACACAATAGATACTGACGCGTCTATGCAAGTGTTCCTGTAGCTCAGTTGGTAGAGCATTGTGTTAGCAGCATAAAGGTTGTGGGTTCGATTCCCAGGGGAGCACATGTACTGACAAAAATGTATAACTTGAATGTACTGTACGTCGCTTTGGATAAAAGCATCGGCCTAATTGTAAATGAAGTACACTTCTTACCTACAACATTTTAAAAACAACCCTAGTCGAGCAAACGACTGTACGTGAGAGTGCGATGCTCACCGGACAGACGGCTGGAACTTTCTCCTGCAGGTACGGCTGGTTTTCTTCTGCAGCGAGTAATTGCCCATAACTGCATAGCTGCATTACTGCAGATGCAGAAGAACCAATCAACATCAAAGACAATGTCTCTTAGGTCACTCTGACAGTTTTAAATGCTAACCGAGACAATATTCTACACTTTAAGACTTTTATGCAAATCACCTCTGTTATGAATAATTATGAATCTGCTTCAGACATCCATGTTTCAGACAGAAGAAATGTATGAAAGAGAGAGAGAGAGAGACAGAGTTGATTTACAGTTCTGGAGGAAGTTGCTCCACCACACCAGCAGGGGGCGATGAGTGAAGCTCAATGAGTCTTACAATCCCCACGCAGTTCTCACACACAGACAGCTGTACTCAAGGGTTCCAGAACAGGCTGTTGTTTTCACTAGTGGCCTGCAAAAGACACAATCACACATCGTACTGATTAGAAACAACATTCGTTTAGATGTGCGTCCATTCGTGTCACGGTTTTCAGAGTCGGTGTGATTATTTATGAGATCAGAAATACATGTGAAGCATCTCAGATCTCATTTACACCTGCTATTCAGATGTGATCTGTTTAAAATGCAGATTTGATTGGGCACTGGGGTGGAAATCTCTAGAAGGTGCAGAAAGTGTCACCACGAACCTCTTCTGCATACCAACAGCATGAATGAAGGCAGAAATCTCACCTCAAGCTACGCCAGCATGAAGCACAGCAGAAGCCAGGACAGACCACACATCATCTCTACAGCCAATGAGAATACTGCAGCTGAAACTGTTTCGCGGCAACTACCAATCAACACGAAGAAAATACAACACATTGTTAGACTAACGGTTACGTGAATGTACAGATTTTGTTTTGTTAGTTTCACCAGCATCACCTGTGTGACCACCATTAAACATTTTGTCATGACTCTGTTATGACTCTGAATGTCTGAGACGACAAAAAGGAAAATTAACTGAATGAATCCAGCTTACCAGTGAGTTTAGGAGCTTCAGAGAAGTCTGTCGCCACCTGCTGGTCATCAGATGATGTTGCAGTGGGGATGAATGGTGTGCGGGCAGCCTGTTCGACAGCTTCGGCTTCCACACGTCCATGTTGAGATACTCACCCGTCATTCTGAGACGTCCGAGCCGAGCCCAGTCAATCAAAGGCAACAGCTGTGAAGAGACAGTTCGACACGTAAGACTCAAATGCTTACATACATATTTCACTGTTTTAACAGCATTCCCGCAGCTACACAAGAATAAATGTCAAGCTAATATAAATTTACATGAATATCAAGAAATGCAAATATATGTCATACAATGACCAGGAATTCGTTAAACAGCTAAGCCATATTTAAACGTATTGCTACCGCTATTTATGTTTGCTATGCAAATTTCTGTGGGCAGAAGGTCGCAGGTAAGCACAGCTGTACATACATATTACATACAGTATCACAGCACAATAAAGAAATTAATGTTAAGTAATATACAACATAGTCATAATATAGGCAACTTTTTATGTTGATCTTTGTTCCACTAACTAAAACACACACTAAATATTAAAAGTATTGAAACACTGCTTATCCAATCAAAGGAGCAGATGTAGTGACGGACCTACCGACCTGTTCTCAGATCAGCATGTTCTGGATGTTTCTCTGCTCGGGTTCGTCTCCTGCGTTCCTATACGTATCCTGGATCACTGGATCCCACAAATCCGGGTACTCAACAGATCTGCAGCTCTGCCCACAGCTGGAGAACAGAGAGAGAAAACAGCGCTGTTATTACACATTCACCTGCATCTGTCATCACAACTATACCATAACATACACTGTAATAAATCAGGTGACTGACCTGCACATTATACAGTTAACACACGTGACCTCTTGATTCTCTCTCACACGTTAATTACGTGACAAATAAGTGACGTCAACCAATTAAACGCTTGACTGACATATTGACTGACATGTATATCATAGAAAATTACATATAATATAAATTGACATATAAAAATGACAAAATGTTACATATAAACTTTGCATATATAGGGCAGGTGGTATCTGGTTAATCTATGACAGTGTGATATAGTTTGTAAAGTTTATAGTTTATAGCACCTGCCGGTTTTAACGTCAACTAGATGCTCAGCTAACTAATATATTTCTATTTAATTATTATTTAATTGAAGAGACTTGTTACTATAAAAAACAGTTATCAGACAAGCATGTCGCATTTGTTTTACCCGAACATTTGCTTTCGTTCTCTGTTTATTTTCGCCTCCTTTGCTGATGTCGGATGAGCGTCTTTTCCGACTTCTAATGTAGTCGCACTAACGTTACGCGTTATGTTATGCGTCGCGTGACGTCATTTTTCTGCGTCAACAATACTGTACGCTACACGCGTGGCTCATCTATCAGTAACGTGAGCGGTTTTATTTTGTGCTGCGATGTGTGTGTTTTTGCTATGATTTCTGTCAGTTTATAAACATAATGTATTGTTTCACTGAATATAATAGATCTTATATTGTTTAGAGTTAACTTTAGCTGCACACGTGTTGTCGTAGCTGTCGTCATGATGCTCCGTGTGTTGTAGTGTTTTGAAGGGGACGATGAGCGAGGACGTGGAGCGGGTGTTGATTCAGCTCCAGGATGAGAGCGGTCAGGTGCTCGGATCTCCGTTCGATGTGCCGCTGGACATCAGCCCGGATAAACTTCAGCTGGTCTGCAATGCGCTTTTACAGAAGGTAGAGTTTGGACTGAAGTTGCGTCGTTTGACGAGATCTTGACATCTACAATGACGTCCGTGTTGTAGATGGTGGACTGCAGGTTTTATCATTTGTGTTTTTTGTCTGATCACAGGAGGAATCGGTGCCCTTCCTGTTCTTTGTGAAGGATGCGGAGGTGGTGTCATCTCTGGGCAGCTGTGTTCAGACTCTGGGTCTGGAGACCGAGCAGGTTCTCCCCGTGGTGTACCAGCCGCAGGCGGTGTTCCGTGTGCGGGCCGTCGCTCGCTGCACCAGCTCTTTAGAGGGCCACACGGAAGCCGTCATCTCTGTGGCATTTAGCCCTACTGGGAAGTGAGTGGATTACAGTTTACATAAAGTCTAGAATTATATGTATAGTATAGAACATATGCATAAAAATAAGCTTTTGTGACGGTACTCAGATATCTGGCCAGTGGCTCTGGAGACACAACGGTGAGATTCTGGGATCTGACTACAGAAACTCCACACCACACTGCCAGAGGTCAGTTCACCTCTAAAAGTTGATCAAATGCAGTCGGTCAGTTGAACCATGAACCTGACGTTCTGTCTGTCATGATTTTAAGGACACACACACTGGGTGTTATCTATCGCCTGGTCGCCGGATGGTAAGAAATTAGCATCAGGGTGCAAAAACAGTCAGGTGAGCAGGTCCCTCTGATGATGTCACTGGTGCACCTGGAGGAACCTCGAGGTCTAAATGTCGTTTTATGTTGGCAGATATTCCTGTGGGATCCGGTCACAGGAAGTCAAATTGGGAAGACTTTGATGGGACACACAAAGTGGATCACCTGGCTGTGTTGGGAACCTCTTCACCTGTAAGTGCTGAAGATCCGACACTGTTTTGGAATGATTCTCTGTTCTTTATAGTTTATTAAGGAACAAAACGCAAGCAAGAGTGTTACGGCCAAATAACAGCACAGTTGCATGTATGGTATTACTTTCACACAACAGTTCAGTAAACAATGGAACACAGCGTCTCAGAAATGACTTTCTTCTGGTGCTCTTGCAACACCTCCAGATTCAAGGACTGGATCTTATGATGTGTAATATCAATGATTTAATGACAGTTCATCAGTTTGCATTGTCTCTCCCTCACAGAAACCCAGAGTGCCGGTATTTGGTCAGTTCCTCTAAAGACTGCTCGGTTCGGATATGGGACACAGTTTTGGGTCGATGTGACAAGATCCTGACGGGTCACACGCAGTCCGTGACGTGTGTGAAGTGGGGGGGCGACGGACTTCTGTACACGTCATCTCAGGACAGAACCATTAAAGTGTGGCGAGCCAAAGATGTAAGTAATTAAAACATGTTCTGTCCTTATAATACATCAACTGAAGCTGTTTATAGTTCATAAATTGTGCATACAATACACCAGGCCTTTTATGTTTAGTCATGTTACTGCATAACAAAGTATTATTTAACATTTACTTACTATTACTGTTACTAGCTAATTTACCTCAGATTATGAGTGATGGTATCTGAAGGGAAAGTATGTACAGTAATGAGAGAGGTTTTTGTCTACGCCGCAGGGGGTTCAGTGTCGGACGCTGCAGGGTCATGCACACTGGGTGAACACACTGGCCCTCAGCACAGACTACGTTCTGCGTACGGGAGCGTTTGAACCCGCCAACGCCACCATTAACCCTCAGGATCTGACTGGATCATGTATGTGTGTATACAGTCTAACACGAGCAGCACGAACTGTTTGTTTCTGTAGTCGTGACACTTTTAATGACTGTATCTGCTGTCCACAGTGGAGGAGATCAAAGAGAACGCTTTGAAACGCTACAACAACGTCCGGGTGAGTGTGAACTGTCTATAGTATTTACAACTGTCTATATACAGTATAAAGAACAGTATGTGTACAGTACAATGCCTATACTGTCTATATACAGTATATAGAACAATATGTATACAATAAATACCTACACTGTGTGTTTCTGTGAAGGGTGAAGGTTCAGAAAGGCTGGTGTCTGGTTCTGATGATTTCACGATGTTCCTGTGGAACCCAGCAGAGGAGAAGAAGCCAGTGGCGCGTATGACGGGTCACCAGGCGCTGGTCAACGAGGTGCTTTTCTCTCCAGACACACGACTGATCGCCAGCGCATCCTTCGATAAGTCCATCAAGATCTGGGATGGAAAGACTGGCAAGTAAGGAAGCTGTCACATTTGTAGCATGTATACTGCGCATAGGTTACCCTAAGGTTTACACAGTTACCCTAACACAACACACAGTGTAATTCCAGTAGGAAACACTAGGGGACACTGTGGTCACGTGAACGGCAGCAGCGTGTTTGGTTCTACTGTAAATGGTATTTGTTTTAAACGGAAAACCTCAGACAGGCCTGCAGATGTTTTCTGTTGAACTGTATAACATGACGTTGAGATCCTGGTTCTGAATGTTGCTCAGGTACCTGACGTCTCTGCGCGGTCACGTCGGGCCCGTGTATCAGGTGGCGTGGTCAGCTGACAGCCGGCTGCTGGTGAGTGGCAGCAGTGACAGCACGCTGAAGGTGTGGGACGTCAAGACAGCCAAACTGAACGGAGATCTGCCCGGCCACGCTGATGAGGTGAGACTGGATTCAGTTCAGAGGCTGGAGGTTACCTGAGGTCAGACAGCCTCCTGTGGAGTGAAGCACAGCTTTAAGATCTGTATTTAGGGTATCAGTGTATATATATTAATACTGCAGTGCATTCAGTGTGGTTACGTTTTAAAAATAAATATTGTTAAATATATTTGAGCACTTCGAGGCCCCTCCTACATTGTCCAGGACAATAATTGAAGCCCCCCTCACAATTTCTACTTTCTACTAGCATAACTACAAAGACGTTTACTTGTTATAAATAAGCAAACACAAAGAATTACCTCAGTTTTGTCATCTTGAGTCTCTGGTTTAACATCAGTCTATAATTCTGAGGCAATGCATACATGTCTTCAGGTGCACTAATATTGTAGCTGTGTTGTATTGCTCAGGTGTTTGCTGTGGACTGGAGTCCTGATGGACAGAGAGTCGCCAGTGGAGGGAAGGACAAATGTTTGAGAATGTAAATGACTTACACACTTCATGTTTCACTGATTGTTTATATCTGCACAACGCCACCCGGTAGACACACGTGACGCCTCTTATCTTCCGTTCCTCTTTAGCTGGAGACGGTAACCATAGAAACCAGAGGTCCCTGGCTCTGAATGCCACAGCCAATCGGATGCCTGGATGCAGTCACTGTTGGCCCGCCCCCAGCACGACAACAGACAGCATTCGGACTCATGAAGTCCGATTCGATCACTCAACTAAACACGCCGCACAGCTTCACGATAACCGACACGTCGCGCTCTGGTGCGGTCTAGCATTGATGGTGAAAATGCGATAATATGGCGCCCACCCCCCACTCATGCATGAATACCCCGAGGAATTTGCAGCCAAGCCGGCCGGTTTAATCTATGTAATCTTCCCAACACACACCTTCTTTGTAATTAACTTAATCCCCAATGCTGCGACACAGGCGGCACAACCGGGTCTGTTTCCGCCCGAGAGATAACCAGCATCGTCACGGCGATCGCGCTACGTCAACAGAGACGTTTCTCATTAAACTGCCAATAAAAGACATTTGATGAGATCCATTTTGTGTGTTGTCATGGTTTTCTTATCTTTACTTAGTAGACACTTGTTACTGCACAACAATTTTTTATAAACATATGTTGAAGTCAAGAGTCCGAAGATGTATTTTAAATACTTCAGATAAATTGGTCAATATTGGTTTCTATAGTAATTATTGGTCGCTCAACAAGGTCACCATGACAGGAAATTGAAGCTGATCAGTTTATTGACTCGCTGTGATGTATTCCACAATCTGAGCATCGGTTAGAAACAACACTGGTTTAGTATCTGACATAAGCACGACAGCAGCATAACTAGTACTAGTAATGCTTTTGATGGACACGTGCGTTGACAAAATAAACAAATACTGTGCAACTAAAAACAGCTGCCACTTACATCTTCAATAAAAAACACAAACCGCTTGGAGTTACTTTGTAAGATTACACATCGCAATATACAGCAATAACACAACAGTCCCTATCTTGGCATGATTCAGTTTATCTGTGATTGACGGCTTTTGACAATTTGACTCCAGCATGCATGATTAATATCAACACCTAAACTCGCATGAGATGTGTAAGAACTTCTACAGTAGATTTTTCAGCATTTTAAGCGCAACTCAAAGCACTTTACATGTAAACTGGGACAAAATAAACATGTGCATTAGGATATTTCCGCGTACCTTTAACTCGGCTGTGCTGTGACCTTTAGCGTGACACGTAAGCGGATTGTCTCGCGACAATCTCTAAAAGCGCAGTGATGATGACACTTGCAGTGCGGAAAGTGAAGAGTGCAAACGGAAGTCACACTTTCGTTCTGGTATTCATCAAAAATGTTGTGCATCACTACATGTATAAGCTACAGCTTCCTGCCCGTGACTCAGACTCCTCCTGAACTATACACACACAGATGGCTGGTCTAATCCGTTCCTCTGAGCCAGAGGTCACTGATAAAGTCTTTGATGTGGCCAACTGTGTTTGGATAGTCCATTCCATCTCAATCAGTCCTGTGCAGATTTTGGCCTCTTCTGTGATCAGTCAGTTCTCCAGATGTTGTTCAGAAGCTTCACAACCTCTTCGTACAGAACAAAGACGATGGCCACGTCCAGACACACGCGACCCAGTCGTGGAACAGTGCCTTTGTAGAATCTGAGAAGCAGGAGAGAAAGGGTAAGACTGGAAAACTGACAGGAAGAGGATTTTCAAAAATAATAATTAGGAGGAAGATCGTACGCCAGAGGGCCTTCGTTTTTCAGAATCTGGAACGCGCAGTCCATTGTGCTCTTGTAGCGATGGGCCTCCAAACCCTGGATTATAAACAGATTTAAATCATTTTCTAAAATAAAACTCAATTCAGTCATAATTTACTTAAATGTTGATTCAAACAGATATAACAGGCTGAGAACAAGCTGTAATTTGTTTCAATGGGACACAAAAGCAGAAAATTCAGCAGCTCTCCATATCAAAACACATCATGAAAGCCAAACCGTACATGGCTTCAGAACTTCAGATTTAGAATAACACAAGATAATAGTCATGTTTAATATACACTTGTGTTTATTAAAGATTATTAATGTGTTTAAAATAAAGAAGAACAGAATGTGAAGTTTGAAACAACAGGCTGATGAGTAAACAACAGTGATACAACTCTAAAAATTAGAGGTATTCACTCGACAGAAGGGCAAACGCTGAACGTGTGTTTTTAGCTCCTGCTAACCTGCATCCTGGTCTTCACCACATCCAGCGGTGTGTTTCCAAAAACACTCGCTGCTCCGGCTGTGGCCCCAAACATGGCCGTGACCAGCGGGTGTATGTCACGACTCGGGTCATCACCTGAAGATAAAGCCAAGGATGATGTCAGCCCATTTTCTACCATTTCAGGGATAAATTCACAAATGATAGCTGAATACAGGCGAGTGTTGTACTCTCACCTTTGTACCAGTTGCGCAGCAGATTCATGACATAGAAGCGAATAGCCTGATTGCTGCCTTGTTTCAGAAGTGTAGCAGTCAGTCCCTGATATGTCCCTCGAACCCCTGCAGACACAGAGCGGCCATGATGAACTCATGACATCATTCAAACACATCACTTAACTGCATTTACTGAGAATTACAAACGGTTTCTCTTTAAATGGTAAATCAATCTTCTCATTCTGTCTCTGGCTGGTTTTGTTTGCTGCTTCAGTACCTTGATCTCTAATGATTTCTCTCACACCATGGAAGAATCCTCGATAGCGTGGCCGCAGAGAGCACTGGTCATGAATGAACTTCACCTGCAGACGAAACAGACAAACCTGTTTAGCTGTTTTGTCACATTTACATGTACCAGAATGGAGTATGTTCCACAGAACTAGTTAAGTTGTTGTATTCTCTCTGTGACGTCTGACATATGTAACAAAAACAGTGTTAACAGTCCAACCTTGACGGTTTCCATCGGACAGACCACCAAAATGGCCTCTGCGATTCCAGCTCCGAGACCACAAAGTAAACTGGCTTTGTTGTCAAGGCGACCCGTGGCATCTCTCATGGGGTTGCTAAGCACTTCGAAGGTTCCGAACCTGCCGTTATGTCAACAACACAACTGTAAGTACCTGTAAACAGACAACACTGAAGTGGTAATGGTCTGTGTTTCTTACCGTACTGCTGATTTGGGGATGGATCCATACAGCAGAGAGCTCAGACCTCTGTACAGACCTCTCAGCCCATGATCCTGCACCGTCAGCCTAACACAGTCTCCTGTATGAAGAGGCAGAGAGGTTTATAAGCTTGTGTTAGTATTGCATATTAGCCAAACCTTTGATTAAGGGAATACAGTCCGATTCACACTGCAGCCAAATCTGGTCAAGTGTCACCCATTCAGACAGAATATAACAGAATATAACAGACAGATACGTACAGAACAGTAGTATTGTTGTATTTAAGTGCATAAATAACAGAACAAACAGAACATACTGCTTTGCTCATGGATCTCTAAGGACCCTGCGACTTCATTTCTTAAACAAAACTCTGTATCTTATACAAAAAATATCAAATAAAATATAAAAATATTTTAGTAACCTAGTACCTAGTGTCTGTAATCTAGCACAACTATGTCAACACAATAGCCTTTAAACATGCTGTTTCCGTTACTTGTGCCCCTCCCAAGAGTTCCAACAGGCCAACTGTCCAATCAAATTAGAGCTTGTGAGATCAACAAAGTGTCTAGTTTTATGTGCACTGTACATCAGATACTGAGTGAACAGACTGGGTGGTTTATGAGCTCGCTGACATACACACATTTCATTAGTTCATTGGCTGTTCTCACCTATGCCTCTGTAGCGAGGAGGGTTTGCTCTCTCATCCAGCTGTAGCTGCGTCTTCACATACTCCGTTGGAAACGTGATGCAGATCTCAATGGCTCCCGCAATGCCACCTGGGTAAAAATGATATCACCAGTAAACAAAACAGCGTATTAGACCGCCTAAATCACACACAGTGATATCAGCAGCGATCTATGCGATTCATGTACAGCTGTTGAATTTCCATCAAGGTCATTTTATTTTAGTAAGTGTGCTTGGTGATATTTTCAACCCAGTACGTGTGTGTTGCTGTCCGCGTAACAATAGTGCAATGTGATTACCGAGTAAAAGCTGTTGTTTATGTTTGCAGATAACAATGCATTAAGTAGTTGTGTGTCTAAACCTTCACGAACGGTTATCAGCTGAGTCACAGCAGGCCGTGAGGTTTCCAGAAACTACGATCTGGCAGAGCCACCAAAGACACACAGGTCATGCTGCCTGTGAGTTTGATAGTAAGGGCAGAAGACAGACAGTGGGAGTGCATGGTGTTATGGAAGGGGACGTGCGTGCATCTGCGTGCGTTGGATTCACAGAGACATCTGATCCACAGTCACGCATGTCTGTTGTTTGTGCGCGCCGACATAATGGGGGTGTCGCATGACCCCACCACCAAAACATGAACGCGCGTCTGCTGCAAACGCAAACACAATGAGACGTTTACCTGCAAGAATAGCCTTCCACGGATGCGTGATTTTCCTCCCGCCGATGGCAGCGGCCGCTAAACTCCTCTGCCCGGGGTAAATGTTGAGAACCGGGGTGAGAGTGCCCGTCGCGCACCCGCCAGCCCCGAAACATCGCGCGGAGGGAATCCGGGTCAACGCCGCTGCAGGATGCTGCTGTTGTTGTTGCGCCGCGCATCCTCGCTTCAGTATCGCGTCTTTACACGGGCCCTCCGACACAGAGAAGGGTTTATACAAAGACGACATTTTCTAATGGCGTTTAAGCAGTAAATAAACCAGATGATGAACCATGCGTCCTTTCTTGCCCGGTGCGCTATGACGACACGCAGAACGCGTCTGCCCAATAGGACGAAGCCAACACAATCAGAGCCAGAGCAGTCAGGGGCGTGGCCACTCATGCATATTAATATAGAGGTCAGGAGCGAGCGCAATCATTGGCCCGGTTTGATCATTTGGTTAATTTATTACACCACGCATCTTATACGATATTAATGAGGCCAGAAAGCCAATTGTGTCTCTGTATGGCCCTATCTACCCCTCTTTGTTTCTTTCTTTTGGTTTGCAGTGTGTTCACAGCTCACTACTCCAATGAGTGTGCACTTACTTTCTGAGTGCACTTAAATTCTGAGTATGGGTCACTAC
>JAZGTJ010000794.1:9516-78582 GCA_036877575.1 Botia almorhae | reverse complement strand
GAGGTCTCATTTCCAGAACCAACAATTTCGGTGGATGACAAAACTGAAGTAAAACGTGGTGATGGCAGATCTTTGGTTGACATCATCTCTGATGTGACTGTGCTTGTGACAGCACTCTCAGATAAATTCTCAACTAAGCGATCTGTCTGTGCAGAGGAGAACAGAGTCTCTGATACATCAACAATGGTGGACTCTGATGGAATAGGTGCTAGTTCACTTTCTTCCATTACAATCGCACTGGTTATTGCACTTTGTGAAAACTCAGTGTTTTGACCTGTGACTGTGCTTCCTGTGCTCATCGATTTAATGGTATGTACTGTTTCAGCAGAATCTTCAGCAGAAACAGGTTGTTTTGTATGTGTCTCCGTCATCTGATTGTCTTGGGTCTGAGAACCTTCTAAGCTGGGTAATAAGACTTTACTTGTTCCATCAGATGTTATATTGTTAAGTTCATGTGCTGTTTTGGTTGTGCTGAACAATGAGGAACTTATTGTCATAGTCTCTGTACCAAACATTTTAGAGGTCTCATCCCCAGAACTAGAACCAGTAATAGTTTGTTTTGTATGTGTCTCCATAGTCTGACGGTCTTCAGTCTGAGAACCTTTCAAGCTAGTCAATGATACTGTACTTGTTGCATCAGATGCTATTTTGGTGAGTTCTTTGGCTGTTTTGGTTGTGGTTAGCAATGAAGAACTTGTTGTCGTGAACTTTGTGCCAAACATTTCAGAGGTCTCTTTTCCAGAACCAACAATTTCGGTGGATGACAAAACTGAAGTAAAACTTGGTGACGGCAGATCTTTGGTTGACATCATCTCTGATGTGACTGTGCTTGTGACAGCACTTTCAGATAATTTGTCATCTAAATGTTCTTTCTGTACAGAGGAGAACAGAGTCGTTGATACATCATCAATGGTGGACTCTGATGGAATAGATGCTAGCTCACTTTTTTCCGTCAGATGTGCTCTGGTTTTTGCACTGTGTGAAATATCATTGTATTGACTTGTAACTGCGCTTCCATTCGATTTTATGGTATGTACTGTTACAGCAGAATCTACAGTGGAAACCGGCTGTTTTGTATGTGTCTCAGCTGTCTGACTGCCTATAGTCTGAGCACGTTCTGAACTAGGTATTGAGAATTTACCTGTTGCATCAGATGCTAATTTTGACATTTCTTGGTCTGATTTGGTTGTTGTGAACAATGAAAAACTTTTTGTCATCCCAAAAATGTCAGAGGTTAAAGCAGAAGCATCACTGTAATCCACAGTTCCCCCTGTTGTTTCCTGGGTTGAGTGCAGTGCTTTATAAGAGGAATGCTTTTCAGTTGTACCTGAAAATGTAATGCTTGGCATAAAAGTTCCTTCAGTTATAAGAGTCTCCCCATCACTGATTGCCATGGGAGGTGATAGTGGAGTAGTAGTTTGTACTACTGTTGATCCTTGATCAAATTTATTTTCTGGATCAAGAGTTGTGGAGAATATGGAAGAAAGCATCGAGGTTTCTGATACAAGTGATCCATGTGGTGTTTTTCCAGCTTCTACTAATGAACTATCAAATTCAAATGTTGTTTCATTTTGTTCACTTATTTGTGTGAAGTTCTGCTTAACATAGGACTCACTTACAAACGTATCTCCTCTTACTTCCAACACCTCTTGTTTGGGCTCAAGTGTCACCTCATGCTTGCCATTTATGAAGCTCATTGTTGGAGCAAAGGCCACAAAAGGCTCACCATCATCAGGAGATGGCACATTATCAGGTACCTCAGTGTTGACTATGAGCTGTGAAGAGTGAGATGGTGACATCAGACTTTGATTAACTGTTGAGACAAACAAAAAAATGTATAAAAAAAAATTCCAAATGCCTTTTTCATTCACAGATATTTGGTATCCTAAATTCTAAATGTAACCCCATACAAAGACAGTCTGTGTGAATTTGTAATAGTAGCTAAGCAGAGTGATTGAATTAAAATTATTGGATTATCTATTTATGTATAAATATCAGTTGGTTCCTTGGTCTTCTTATGTAAATTAAATTCTTACCAAAAACATGAAATCAGAGACCATGGTCTCAGTTTGATTGTTTCAATGCAGATCTTAATGTTCACATGCCCACATGAACTGACCTAAGGACTGAAAACTAAACAAAAACATCTGGTTCTGACTAAAATGCTTGAAACTACAGCAGGCGTGAAAATGAAATTGATGAAATTGATGAACCCACTACACTTGGAAAAAGCACTACCCTGGAAACATGCAATCTACCACACAATTGGTCCTTTCAATACAAACTACAACAACCTATCTTAAACTGATCCTTTTCTCAGTATGCCTTTGTTGTGACTATGTCATCAATCCAGAGCAAAGACAGACATCCTGTTCCTTCCTAACTCTGTGAACACAACAGACTATCAAAAACTAAGCCTTTCAAATCTACTATATCTACAGAAATCTTCCTACAGCAACATTGGCCATATCAGTTAAACATCCCACACAACTACTGATATGCCCATGAAATACAGGCATGTCTGTTTTAGTGTTGGAGAGGGACCCATATTTCCCTGAACTTGTGCAGATTGGTGGTTAAAATTTGGAACACCTGCAGGGCCAGAGGTTCACATATCCAGACACCTGGTTTAAGCAAGAAGTACAGACAGAATACATAAACCTCGTCCACTGCCCATTCTCATTTGCCTATAGCCCAGCTTACAGGCACATGTGAATCGCCAAGTCCAAAGTTCCAAGCTTCATTTTATGCATCTGTTTAAAAAACAGTCGTCACATAAAAACAAGCTAATGCATGCTCAAAAAGGGGACCAA
This sequence comes from Botia almorhae, assembly GCA_036877575.1. Classification (NCBI taxonomy): domain Eukaryota; kingdom Metazoa; phylum Chordata; class Actinopteri; order Cypriniformes; family Botiidae; genus Botia; species Botia almorhae. The sequence goes on along the minus strand of JAZGTJ010000794.1, from coordinate 75,769 downwards.
TGCAGAGGGCTAAAAGCAGTTACAAATGTGCTTTTGTGCCTAAACCATTACCTCACTAGCCTAAGTATCCTGGGTAACATCCAGCCTGAACCCATTAGTTTTATTTTTGTTTCATAATATTTTGACATAAAATGTGTAATATTTCATTATTCAGCCATTGTCTTTCTTTGGTCTTACACTTACTGTAACATATAGCTAACTAGAGGCAGCAACAATCTTAGTTCTTTTACTACCACTTACTGGTTGCTCAACTGTCTGTCAAAAAGAGACTCTGCTGTAGAAATTACACCAGTCATGTTGTCGTGTCCAGACTTCACTGCCCTAGCATACCTCTATGTTTATGCTGGTAACGGTCCAAGCTTTCATTTTGCCAAGTGTGTAGTCATTGACTGACTTGTTAGGGCATTCCCTCATAAACAGGTCTCAGAAATTAAATGGATCCACTGGATCATTTGTGCTGGGAACATCTATGCCAGATGGAGGAGCCTGTCATTAACACATCAGACCAGCCAGCAAATGCTGGCTGTTGTCTATTGCAGGTAATGCTTTCTGCCTGCATTTTAAAATTTGCTTTAAAGTAAAATTATCCCCGCATAAACATAAGGCTTTATAGTGTGAGTGTGTGAGTTGACAAAGGCCCTATCTCTAAGTAAGGTAGACACAGCTGTTTTGAGGCAGTGAGACAAGTTCTAAGACAGCTTGGGAACATAAAGGTTTTGGAAAGTGCAGAAGAAGACCTTCATTTATAAAGTATCCAGGAAGAAAATAAAAAGAATACCATACCTAACAGAATGCATGTGGTGGCATATGTGTATTTGCAAGCATAGGTGTATATGCAAGCAATATGTGTAATGCAAGCAACAAAAATGCAGATAAGGTTAGCAAAAGTTAATTTTTCGACAGAATCTTACAACTACATTACAACACACAGGACATCTGTGAGAAATTGTTACTGGTGCAATGAAAGTGACATAAGTTCACAAGTGCGTTTGCACAAAATAATTAGGTGTTGCGAGAATGAGGATATATCTCTATAGATTTTCAAAGTATGCCCTTACCCTGGACAGCACTGTAAATATTACTGTGATATATTGAGATAAAATCAAAATTATAGTGAAATACCATGGCCATTATTTATTTTCTTTCCAACAAAGATAAACTAACTTTTTGGATCATGGGGGGTGATTTGACAGCTCTGTTTAACTCTTGAACAGCTGGATATCTCTAAACAATAGATTTGTCAGACAGAATTTTTGATAGCTATGGTTTAAAAAATTGTAAAAAATAAACCACAAATGTCAGTGGTTAATGCAGATTCGGTTACAGATAATAAATGAGAAAACACAAAACTCTCTACTTGTAATTCGTACATGTGACATGTTCCAAAAATACCTGCAAATAAAATGCATATAAAAAAAAACAAATTACAATTACTATCAAAATGTGACTACCATGCAGCTGCCTTTTACTTCTGCTATTAAGCTTAAAATCAAATGGACAAAATGTAGAGGAAATAGTACCTGTTGGGAAATGTGTGGTGGTGTCCTTGGCCTCTGGTAGTGTCTCCTTAGGGGCCTCTGAAGTGCCTGAAGCACCTTTGTCATTTGTTTTTTCATGATCAATGAGCAAAAGTGTTGTGGTTCCCACAGCAGCTATGGTTGACCTAGGAACAGTCAAATCTTGTGACTTGGTGACATGGTCTGTCAGTTCAATTGTTCCGCTTTGTGAGGAGCTGGTTAATGGTTGAAACTTTTTTTCTGTAGGTCCAGAGGTTTCTGTAGTTGTTTCTTCATGTTGTGTGTTACCCATAAACACTGTGGACATAGGACTAGAACCAGTTAATGTAGGGCTTGTAACTTCATTGGAGGTCTCTGCATGTTTAGGTTCTGGGCTAATGGATATCTGTGTGAACAGGTGAGGTAAGGGTTCTGCCATAACACCAGCCTCGGTACCAATATCTTCACCATACTCAGAGAATACAGTAGAATTTTCACTCTCAAGAAGAGTTGTCTCTGTTGTTATTGTTAAAGATGAGCGTTCTGTACTGGACTGTGACACTTTCTCTAAGTGGAGTATGGAGTCTGGAGTGATACTGGTCACCAATGGCTCTACAGTAGAAAAGACCGCAGCATCTGCAGGGTCTAAAAATCTGTCTGTTGTAACTCTTTCTAGGACAGCTTCCTCCGTTTTCCCAACTGCAAACATAGGTTTTGTGCTCAGAGAGGGTGACATCAAAATGTCAGGTAGAATGGTGCCCACTTTAATAATACTCCTGTCCTCTGGTTCCTCCATTGGGGCCTCAGTGGTTTTTGAAACTGCAGAAGTAATTTCTTCATGGACAACATCTCCACGAACTTTTGTTTCTTCATCAACTATCTTAGTTCCAAAATCACTAATATCAAAATCGGAAATTGTTGTTTCTAAAGCACTTTCCTCAGATTTCATAGTTACCGTTGGTGGATATATTGTTTTGAAGAATTCCTGACTGTTATAAACATGGCGTGTCTTTGGTGGTGCCATGCTTGTAGAAAACATATAAGGAGCTTCTGTCGGGGCCTGGCCATCAAAAGCATTTGTAAGGGACTGGTCATGATCAGAGGTGAATACATCAGGAAAAGGAGTCTGGCCTGTAGTGCCCTCCATGGTGGAGGTGGGCTCCATAGTGGTACCATCTTGGATTGTGACATCCACCCAAGAGGACTGGTTGTATACAAACTTATAACCTAAAATGAAAAACCAAAATATTCTGTCACAACATGACCCTTATATTTAGTATTACAAACACAATATGAGTATACCATAGTGACCTACAAACCCTATGTTGCACTCCTCATTTTGTATCTATATTATGTAAACAGAATTTTCAGAACCTCATTTGTTACAAGGCACTACAAGGGACTGTTCAACATTGACTGCAGCTTTCATTCAGTGCATCTCATGAGATATTTATGATTATTATCAGATTGTGAAACTTTATTCCCATATTGCTTAAACAAGGGGGTTCTTTGAATATGCAACTTTCAAATTTCCCAGCATAACTTTTGCTGTAACACCCTTGCCCTCTGAAGATTTTTCCTTTTATGTAGTGTATGCACTTTAAAACTTAAAGCCTTGGACATTTTTACAGGCATTATAAGTACAGACAGCTCTTTAAACATTTAATTGTATGCAGTGTCTGAGTTGAAAGATGTAAAGGTTTAAGTCATTTGTTCAGCCTCACACAACAACCTACCATTATTTTGCTAATTGTGTTTCGTTCATACCAACAGCTTACATGCTTCTAATGGCTGTTTAGACCTTTCAATTTCCTTATGTGTTCACTGAAGAGAAAACTCCCACTGAGGAAGCATCATCTTCAAAAGTTTCTCCAATACAATAGGCCAACAGCCAAAGCTCTAGCTGCTCTGCATTACGTACATGCCCACTTTATTCAGCCATGCCTGATGTCAGCCATGAGGTGCTTTTTCCTTTTTAGAAAAATGCATCTCATTCATGTGTTGCATTGTCTGGCTGATTATGGGATGTTATATGCTCATGAGTAAATTTACCTAGTTTTTCTTTAGTTTGGAGCCAAATTGGCATATTTTCAACAACAAGTTGGCATATTTTCAGCAACAACATTTTTATGTTTGAAACAAAATTGTGGGTTACTTTACATACTTATATTTACGAATGTTGAAGTTAAATTTACATTTCCTATGAAATCGGACCTGACAACTGAAATTATAAATCATTATTATAAACTTACTGTTGTGAATCAGGGTAAGTTAAAGAGTGTTTTAAACACTGATCTGTCATTTACTTGCTCAATAACCAATTTTTTGTCAGAATTCAAGTTGAACACCTGAATGTGTGTATGACATGCAGATATGCTGTCTAGGTAGGCAGCTTACTAGGTTTTAAAACACAATTTCATATCTAAACATTTACACTTGTGTAAGTGAGAATCAACCAGCATGTAAGAGGAGATAATTAAACAGCACTCATTACTGCAAGGATCAGAGGCTTGACAGAACTCAAACAAACCAAACAAACAGAGAGGTCACAGTGTTCAGTGTAGGGTGAATCCCAGGTGAATTACTTATCACAGCAGTCAATGGCTGTCATTCTGGGTGAGTACCCTGCCTGGCAGGGGGTATGTCATCTAAATTAGCCTCAGCTGAAAAGATAACTCCTCAGGTCAGGGGTCAGGAAGGCCCACTGGATTTAGAGCTCTCTCCTTTATCCACATGTCTGTTCAGATAAGCGCTGGTGTGAATGACAGGAAGTAAGGGCATTGTGACAGCAGAAAGAGGCGGAGAAAGTAACAGGTAACACCTTAGCCCTTTTATGTGTTTTGCTTATATTTTAAGTCTATGCATCCATGCAAAGGTACATTATTTACTAAAATATTAGTCTTCCTGGGTACAAAAGTATGTTGATGAGATCCTCTAAACTGATGGGAATACTGGAACAGTTTCTCAGTGTTTTTGAAGTGCAAGTACCTGTAAACTCCAAAGGCAAAGTCTGTCAAGAATCTGTCATTTTAGCAGTTGGAATTTTAGCCATTAAACACTACAGTGGCATAACAGACCTCAGAATGTTTAAACCCTCTTGCTAACCAAGCCCAGTTTGGTTCCCTCAGAAACGGGCGGTAACCCAAAATGCAGCAGAGTGAGATCAGTGAATCACTGGAGAATGAGCTACTCTCATGTAAACTTTTCCATACTCTGTGTCTTCACTTAAAAGAACCACAATTAACAAAAAGTGGTGCACTTTATCTAATTTTCTGCTTTGGTTTATTGCCTTTTAAAGCAATTCACAGTAACACCAGTACACATGAGTTAATGCATATGCATTTGTATATATTTCGAAAGTGCTGATGAAATGTTGTCCTATTCTCTCAAAAACTTATGCTACCATAAATACATGATAACCACAGGATAAAGTTTTGGTAAAGTATTTACCTTTGAAACAGTACGCTCCTAACTTCATACTGGGATCTGGAAAGCCTGTCTGGTTCCGGTGGCGGTACATGGTACGGATACCCAGCAGACCACCACCACACTGATGTCTGGGTACAGAGACAGGGTGCCGGGCACTGCCATCAGACAGCCATCCATAATCACATCGGTCCAGGCCCTGTCTCCAGGCAGCATGAAGTTGACCAGGAGAGGCCAGCACTGCATTTCTGCTTTCACACTCAGCCTTGGCCTCATCAAAGGTCATTTTACGTATTGTGGGGGCAAAGAAAACATTTCCTGAAGCAAAAGTAAATAAGAAAACAAAGATTAAATTTGGTTGTTTTTCTTGAGTTTGAGTTTTTGTTGAGTTTTGTTGTGCTAGTTACCATACGTAGTGCTTGGTGCGCTACAAGAAGAGAAGTGTGGGTACTAATGTCATATGCGGGGGGGGTCTATAAAGCATTTTTTCATCAACGTTATATGAAAATCGAGGACTTGTTTTTGCTCAGCCCTGGGTGTTACTGTCAAAAGCTGGAACTGAGATTTATATGTAATTTATAGCCTAGTAACAGTAACAACATCCCGAAATCTTTCATGAGGGAATGAGACATATTACACACCACAATATACAGTGCCCTCTATAAGTATTGGGACAGTAAAGAAAATAATGCTCTGTTTGCTGTGGTGTCAAAACATCTTTTATGATTAAAATATGAGGCAAATGTACAGAATGTCACATGTCACAAATGTACAGAATGTCACAGAATGGCACATTTTATGCCATTCCATAACAACATTAAACTAAGTACAACTACTGAACTAAATACTACATATCTGAGAAAGTTACAAGAGAAATGCTGTTTGTTATTTAGGCATGATTGTGTTGGCTCAATTCTGTGGTATTCTGTGTTTCTTCATAATGATTAAAAGTTATTTAAGGTAACCAAATGTAGTTTGTGAACTTATGTGCTGTATTCCACATGAGCCCTTAAACTTTTGTGGCAGCAAAAGCATTGAAGTCTTCTTCTGAAGTCCCTTTCATATTTAATAGGACAAATGTTAATGGCCAATATGGCTGATATTCATTTTTAGTCATGACTGCGGTTTAAACCAAATTAAATATGTCAACATAGAGCACATACAGAGCAACACATAAACAACTGCTTACAAACTTTTTCATATTACCACAGAATCGTTGGCCTTTGAAACAAGTTATTTTGTTTTCAATCTTTTAATTTATATCAGGATCAGTCAGGATGTAAGAAATAACATGAACGGTAAAACGCATAAGCATACCCTCTAACTTGTCCACATAGCAGTACACATCAAAAGTGTCGGTGGGCTTGCGTGGACCATATGACCTGACACCAGGTTTTGTAAGCAGATTCCCAAAGCACCCAGGCCTTGGTCTAGTGATTGGATATCTAGAAATAGATAGACACAAATAAGTAAACACTACCATTCAGACAGAAAATGTTCTTGATAGAATTAAAAAAAAAATAAATATCAAGATGTTGACATATTGTTCAGTATCTGTGTTGATTTGGGCCAGGGAGATTGTCACGAGTTCTTCAGGTTTTGTACATGTTCCGTTTGTGTGTGTGTGTTGGTTCTAACCTCACTGTTTGATCTGCTATCCAGCCAGCATCACACTGGTCGAAACCATCCTCGTTAGCTGCTCTCAGCTGTTCCCCTGTAGCAATGGTGGCTCCAACGTCCTTGCAGGTCTGCACAGCTTCTGCATAGTTCAGACTGTATCTGCTGAACTTGGCCCTGTAGTGAAACACTACGCCTATTTGAAGGAATAAAATAAGACAAAAAACAAAAATGAATGTACTTACAAGTTCCATTTTATCCATTTACATTATTAATGTCAAATTCCCTAAATGTGAGCATAAATCATCACTTCCATTGGTTCAAGTTACTTATAAACAAATTAATAACTCAAGCAGTGTTGGGACATTCATTTAAATTAGGAGACATTCCATCCACCCCCATAATTGTTGCTTTGAAATAAATTCAGATTAAATGAGTAATGGATCTAATTAAAATGGCAGTGTGTCTTTGCTGAGCGCAGGGTGGTGCTCCAATTCTACAGCCAAAACAGTTATGGGTTGACCCATCCCATCCTTTCACATGACCCATAAATAAATCAACCTCTGAAAAAGATGCGCCCAAGCGTCACAACATATCCAAGAGGGAGGACAAAAAGGAGAAGCAAAGCGTATTGGAGTCCATTTTTACACATAGTAACACTGATCTGGTAGGGTCCAAAACAACCTTAGAAGCCCTCAACAATTTAAATAATTTGTGCTTGTGGGTTTTTTCCTATCCCCAGTTCCACTGATCAATTAACTATAATTAACTTTGTCTGCTAAGTTGCTATATTGGCAGCCTTCTCTTTAGATATCATACAACACTTGTGCATTTCTAGGAGACAATGGTGGTAAAAAGGTACAAGATAATCTTACCATCAACATCCAAACTAACTGTGTCCTGTGTGTCCTCAATTCCAAACATAACTTCACAGCGGTAAGTTCCAGCATCACTGGCCCGAAGTTTCACCATAGTCAGAGAAGCATCCCCAATGTCCTCTGGGTGACTAGGCACAGACACACGTGTTCGGTAACCTGAACCGATTTTAATGACGCCGTTTTGGGCGACAAGAACAGTCGACTCAACATCCCTCTCAATTTTGGTCCATTTGATACGCAGGTAATCTGTTCCAAAGGCTGTGTTGTTGCTGGGTGCAACAGTAGGGATGTTAGAAAAGTGACATGGCAGGGTCACTTTCCCAGATAACAATCCGCTGACAGGACGCATCACCATTAGTGTGCTAGAAACTGAAAGAATGACATGCATGGGACATACATAAACACGGATGCATACACTGCAAATCAAATAAAATTATGCTTTACTGTGTTTATGGTAATTAAGCAATTTTTAAGCTTATTTTTACTCCCTCTATTTGATTTAAGTTAAGCCTACTGTTGAGTATACAACAACACATTTCCTTTAGATGGAAAGATAATGCTTAAGGGGAGACCTGGAAGGGATTATTACTGTCAAAAAAGGAGAATCACCATATACACTGATCAATGATGTGAGAAAAGCTTTGGACAGTTGGGATTTCCCCTGAGGGTAGCACACCACTGTGTGTTTGTGTGTGTGTGTCCATAGCCTCTCAGAGTGAAGTCAAGCCATCTGTTTGCACCAGACTACAAGAGAACCCTAATTACAAGGTATTGGTGCCTAGAAGTAAACCATTAGGGGCAGCTGTGAGACAATAGTTTGTGGGAATGCAGGGTTGGGGTCTACTCCACCACAGTTTGACCAATTAAGGAGATTAAACTTTAAGGTCTTAGGGTATTGCATGAATTAATGCATTAATCAAATGGATTAAGTTCTGAATTGCATTCATTGAAATTGAACTGAAATTGAAAACAAGGAACTGACACAAAAATGCAGACATAGGTTCATATGAGTTTGTATTTTGGATTTTTTTATCTTTACATACAATATTGTTACCTAAATGTATGTATATGTAAAAACCAAATTTACTTTCTTACTGTAGATTTAGAAATTCAACATGCAAAGTAATACCATGAGATGAACACTTCTGAATATGGACACATTTTATTTAAAAATGCATAAAACTTACCAGGTCCAGTTGATGTTTGGTATATGCAGATTAACCAAAATATATGTTTTAAATTGAGCAACATCTTCTGTCTATGAATGAAAGGAAGAATAAAAAAAATCAGTAACTTGATAAATCAGATGTCCTTCACGAAAACGTAGTAATAAACTGCGCTGAATGATTCACACATTTGCTTTCTAATAAGGCTCACGTATGCCTAACGACTTCACTCTTCATTTTCTTAAGACGATGTGGTGGTCATGTGGAGTGTTTCCTCTCAGAGGGTGGGCGGCAGGTTTGAGTATTCAGTTGTTACAATCCCCTGCGGTGGGTGAGAAACAAACTTTTGCCACCGCACCACCATGACAGAGGAGCTCACGAGACTGCCCACATACCATATGAAGATGTCGTAAACAAACCAGGCTTTATAGGCTGATTGTTATTGGATTAGAGAAAACATCTGAATAAAACTGTGACAGTTGAAAGCGACTATTTAAAGCGAATAGTTATTTCCACATTTAAGCACGTCTAACGGATAACATAATTGTGAATACAGGTGCAATTTAGGTGAAATGTATGCATCACACTCCTTGACTCATCCATCTAGCCTGAGCTCTGAAGCGCAACTGCCTTCATTCAAACGCGTGTTATAATATCGTTCCACAGCAGTTGCAAGTTCGATACTGACTTAACAATTATGATTAGGTTCTCCGTTGCTTGGCTGGCATCTAATTGCCAATGTGTCAGATTATAATTTGTGAATGTGAAAAACTAAGGATTCAAACAGCATTGCCCTGTTTTGTTAAACTTTGCGGTAACCTATTACCACTCAGTCACGCCCAATGATGTACAGTCAGCATCAGGATGAAGGACTAAACCACTTTCTGAGGTCATAGAAACTGTTGATACTTCTACATCAGATGGGTACTGTTATTTTCTTAATTTTTATTTTCAACTTAAAATGCTGTTTTTAACTTAAAAAAACTTTGCAAGTAAGCAGACAACCCTGACTACACAGACGCGTTATTATCTAAATGTTTGCAAAACATGCAAGGAACAGGACAGAAATGACACGACAAAATAAAATACTGTACCTTTTCTAGAAGTTATAATTCCAAACGAAAACAAACGTTATTTAATCCCAACACACAGTGATTCCACATCAACACCTTTATGTGTGTCCTTACGTCTATGAAACTGTGCGTAATTTCCACTTCTCCACTTCAACCTCTCTCTGGACGTATGTTTCTTGCTCTTGCCCGGTGGAGATCCGGACACAAAATGTGAACGCTAACTGCGAATTCAAATCCATTTTACACCCTAAATAACTTCGTCAGGGATTTAGAGGAGGGGCTCACTGCCCAGAAAAGTGAGTGGACATTATGTAGAGGGAGGTGCGGGGAAAGTTATTGGGACACACGTCACAGGTGTCCCAACTTGTCCATAGACTTTTAAAACAAAAAGCAGGACATTTATATCAAACTTGAAATATGATGTATGCGCATCAAGTGCACATAAACTGAAATCCAAGCAGTCGCCATATATTTGTGCGCCAAGTCAGAAGATGCTGTCACATCAGAATGAAATTAAAGCACATCGGATGCGTGTGCGATAAATGTGAAGTCATGCTCATCCCGTGCAAAGTCTCAAAAGTTTAAATGTAAAATGATCTACCTGACTGCTGCTAACCCGTATCAATAATTTGGGATGAAGTTAGGAGAGTTAGAAGATGGAGGTCACATTTAGGGCATATCACTTGAATAATATTCTAATTTAAGTAGTTTCTCAAGTTGTAAATATATTTAAAATTTAAAGCTATAAAATTAGTCTTAACAAGACAAATTGTTATTCCAAAATGTGATTTCCACAACAAAATACATAAATGTTAGACGTGATAAAAATTGCATTTATAAAAAAAACGAAATGACAAAACACAAAATGTCCTATGATACAATATCTACATTAAATAAACTAGAGAGAGAATGTGTTTTCAGCAGGGTTTGTATTATTTTTATATGTGCAATGATTTTAACATGATAAGATTTTATTACCCTTACCCCTTGACTCACCCCTTGACTAATCACTCACCCCATATGACAGTATCTTCCCAAACCTATAGTTGTCCACTATGCACTTTTTACCTTAAAGATTGCCTACTAGTTATTAGTTGTTTTTTGTTTTGTTTTAACTGCTTTACCTATCTGAGTCTTAGGAATCACTTTGTCAACCACGAGCAGTTAATGTCAAAGCTGGCAGGAATAGGTAATTCCAGGTAAGTGCTTTTCTAGTTTTCTAGTATAGAAGATCTCTATATGCCTCTGATATTCCAAACTGGATGTTCACTAATCACCTCAAATCATGACTAAGCTCTTTTACCTCATATCACTTTGAGATGACACTCAAAGAGTCATTCCTACTTTATGTTAAAACAAGCAGACCATGTGTCAAACACTAGTGACTTCACTAATGCCACATGGACAGTGGTCTATATGAACCCTTGTTAAACCTGAAACACTGTTAATAGGTAGAAACTCTAAACATAAAATAAACATACACAACAAAAACCCCATGAACAACAAGAACTAAGACTCACCAAAATCAAAACAACAAATATTTAAGGGTTGTCTCAATCGCAACATCATTCCAGGGCGCTGAAAGTTTTGCTCCCTAAAAATGCGACACAAAAAAACATGTCACAGTTTCTGAAGCTTCTTAGTTTAAAAACAACTCAATAAACATAATTATACAAGAAAGAAGTTTTGAAATGACAATACTTCATAGCATAAGCATAAACACACATTAGTATAGAAATAGTGAACACAATCTAGTCAACATTTAAAAATGATATAAAATGGTATAAGAATTTTTTATAATGAACTTTAAACAGCCTTAAACACATCTTGAAATAATAAGACAAGGATCACAGACACTTTACACAGACAATGGTTTTATTATTAATTATTTATTTGCATCATAAAAGTTATTTTCAAACGGTAATATGTTTCCCTTTTTATTTATTTTATTAATTGACAAAAACAGCTAAAAACCTAAAATGCCATCAAATACATAGTGGGAAAACATAACCCTGTTCCTAGTACAAGCAGAAATGAGATGCTGCATTTCAGAACGCTATTGAACATTTACTAGGTTTGACTGGTGGTAAAGCATGTGTGTCAGATACGGCAAGAACTTCGCTTAAATAACCTCTGGCAGTGACATCATCGGAATGCACATTAAAACAAAAGCGCCTTCAGGTTATAACATTGTCTGAAGAGATGTCTAGACACACCCACATTGTGGCGATGAGGCTCAGAATCTTCTTCCCGCTTTTTTAGGGAACATTGGTTACAGTAAAATAACCTGTGATGTTTGAGTCAGTGGATTGGCCCGTGGATGAAATGCCCTGGTTGTGGGCCACAACTGTATTAACAAAACATAAGCATATACAAAATAAACAAAAACATAATTGTCAAAACGATCTAGTGCAGAAGACCCAAAGGTATCACAGTGGAAGCAGCCACTATGAATTGGCCAATGCCAAAGTGGTCATACATGGATCAACTCAAGCGTCAATACTGCCGTCAAGGATTTCATATGCCCTCTGACCCACTCAACATACAGTCTCAGAACAAGTTGAGGCAGTTTAGCGTAGGCTGAGTACATTCTGAGTCCAGCTCCAACTTGGGAGAAGGGGCACTCTGTTAACAAGGGGAGAGCTTACTCTTTTCCAAGTTGACCCAAGGCCCTAACAATCTAGGTGGCTGAGCACCATGTGCCTGAGGATACAAGACTATTCTCGAGTGTGGTTAAAAAAAAGTCATCAAGGTAGTTTAGCATTAAAACATCTTATCCCCAATGGAAAAAGGCTGCCTCTGCAACCTTAGGTAGGCTGCGAAGAGGCAGGACCTTGAACTAATATGTCCATCACTTGAAAGAAACCGAAGTGTTCTGTGTGGAGGCAGAACAAGACATACAGCATGTGTCCTTCAGGTCTATGGTCATGCACTAATCTTGGTGTTAAATGTGAGAATCTTGAATGGGAGTTTTTGAAGACCCGAAATGTAGAACATGTAGATTCAGGAACAGTGAAGCAGGACAAACCTTGTCATTTCAGCTGGGGACAGGCTCCATCACACACTTCATAAGGAGGATGTCAATGTCCGCTTACAGAATAGTTGCATTCCCACCTTAACTAAAGCAAGTGATGCCTCTGAACCTGGACTGTGTGAATTAAAATTGCATAGCTGAGCGGTCGGCACTGTTTCCATGTGGGTTGACCATGAAAGGGTCAAGGCACCAGCTAGCAGTGGGCATCAAATCCACAGGGCATAGCACTCTTCAACGATGTTGCAGAGAGGCCATCTTGTGAGATGGTGAGAAAGAGGCTCTCAGCATCTCAGCGAAGTTTAGCCAAAGATGGGGCTCTTGGACCACCAGGGTGGGCACTGTCCAGCCTAGTGCATGTGACAGCACCATACAGCAGCTGCTCTGCTGAGGATGAATAAGCCTTCAACAAACAAATAGGCAGAGCTGTCATCTCAGTGGGCTGCAATCAATAACCATCTCCCTACTGTAACTCTGAATATGACAGTGAGCCTGAGGAAAGCACAGGGAGCATCTGAACCGGCTCTTACTTTAAAAAGAAGGAGAGCTGTGACCGCAATGTCCCAGTGGGTATTTCTCACAGAGAGAAAATGCACGCACCACAATTCCTCCTCAGCATTGGAGGGCCATACACATCTGACACAGATGTTGTAGCCGAAACAAAAGGAGAGAGGCACCAATCGCATCCAGAAAAGCATGCACAGAGAAGCATCTTTAAAAAATACTATGTGTGAGCGCTGGTCTTTAAAAGGGAAACTCGCGCTTTTAACTGCTGATGAAGCACTCAGGGGAACTCCCTGCACTTAACTGTGCATTGGAAGAAAAGTGAGACTGCTGATCCATGCCATAAAATCAACCAGCATGCAGGCAGAGCGAACCGAAGCAGGTGAAAAGGATTGTTACATGGATCAGTTTCAAAAAACAAATCTGAATGAGTGGTGCACATCCTCGCCCTTTTATACCTCGATGTCTGGTGCAAAGATTGGCATGCAAGTCCCACTCACCATTACCTATTGCTGCTTTATTTTTAAGGCCAATTCTAATTACTGCTGCCTAATAAGAAGCAGAGTAATTGGTCTCCCAAGGTCGAACCCTTATTGTCACTGCACTGACACAGTCAGAGTGAGTGACATAAAGGGAACTTGTGTTACACACCAACAGATTAATGTGGTCATGTTGATTAAGTTATATTTCATAACTTTTTTCTTCAATTAAATGTGTTAAAATACATTCTGTCACATTGGCTGTCTGACAAAAAATCTTGTACATTGTCTTTCCTGATTTTTCTGATGTTTCAGATTTGACTCTGTATCCTGAACACAAGTCTGCCACACTCTGTTAGCCATTCTCTTTGTTGGAGAAGACTAGCAGGTTCATTTCTAGCATCCTGTTCATGGGAAACAGGAACTATATCATAATTGCCACCTGTAGGCATGCTGGCTGTAAATCACAGTAGCAGTTAGAATACCAAGCGTAAAATAAATGAAACAGACACAGACAGTGGAAACAAATTAGTTTTAATGCAAGGGTCGAACAAAGTTGTTAAGCATCTGGTTTAATGTTAAACAGAAATACTGCATTGGGAAAACTTAGAAGTGTAAAAACACAGTTAATCTAAAAGGAAGATATTTCCTAATAACTTTAAGTTAGATTAAGAAATTTAAAATGTTACTGCTAAATTTACAAAAGTGTAGTGTAAAAGTTATTCTGCACTGCTGGCTGAATGACGTGTAAGTGGAAGAAAGTCCTTCTTTGGCTGACAATAACTTAGTTTTGTAATTAGATTTGTAATTTATTTTTATAAATGAACTATGCTTAGAATTTTGCAACCACAGTTCAAAAAATAGAAATTAAAGCAAATTATAAGTTCAAATAATAAACACAGTACAGGCAACTGTCTGAGAATCAAATGTTTAGGTAAACATAATGTGTAAAACTGGCAATTTGTACAATCATAATAGAAAATACCAAATCATTACGATTTTAATATAACTCAAATATAATTTATATAATTCAACATAATTCAAATATAACTTAATTCCCATGTGGCTATCTGGTTACTTGTTTTTTATCATTGTATATTACATTTCTCCCCCACAACCCTCAAGCCAATCAAAAAGTGCAGTTTACCTTCAAACAGTTTATATCTGTTTAAGAAGGCCAATAATGAATTAGTGGTGGCCAAAAGAACGCCATTCAATCCCACTAAATACCATACAAGCAGACAAATCCCAGTATTGATGTAGTGGCAGAGGATATCACTTCATGGTATGTTCTCATTCTTGATGTTTTATAGTTTTGGACTGCTTTCATTCTATGAATTTTAGAAATGCAGAAGAGTTTTACATAAGAAGAGTTTTTTAATAAAGCAGGCAAATAATAGGTCCAAAATCCATGATTGTTGATAGAATGCATGAACAACAATGAATGAATGTATTTGATTGATTAAAGAATAAAGTTATAGTATCAAAAAAATACATTTGCTTTAACTTTAGCAAATATTCAGATCCCAGTGCATATGGTGCTGGAATCTTTAAACCTAAGACTGGTTTCATTAAGTTTATGTCCATAGGATATGCTCTCTCCTTGTGCCAGATTTTAAATACACTTGCAGGCCTAAGTTATCTGCTTTGCATTAAAAACTTGAAAATGAAACTCCATATGACATGTTGTTCATATAAGGTTAACAATCTCATTTATGCATTAAGAAAACATGCAATCCCTAAGAATTAAACCAATGACTATGGTGTTGCTAGTGTCACGCTCTACCAGATAAAGTACAGGAAACCTTATATACAAAGCTTTTCTTACTAGGCATAAATAGTGACAATTAATGCAATGTTTAACATAATGCACAAGAAATTTTAACTAATACACAGAACTTTTATTGTTCTGTCTTAAGGTCTGTCTTAGACTTCATGTTGCATTCATTATGTCATTTTGCTGTTGTTTTGCCTCCTTTTGGTGTAAAACTTTGATATATGCACTGTTCATCAATACCACTGGAACATTCTGCACACATTCTGTCTTCTGGATCTTCATCCATAGTGACAATTTAGTAACACAGATGAACACCAAATACTTTATTCATATAAAGTATACACAATTTCTTTATAGCATAATTGTTGTCAATTTGTCCTCACAAATACTCGTGAAGCCTGGTTGTGTCAGTTACACAGCTCACACTTGCAGGAATGTCCTGTTCGCTTCTGTCAATGTGGCTATGATGGAATTAAGGTAATTAAAGGGGGTAATTATAAGGATTTCTTAGGATGAACATAGGAAAATAAAGCCTACAGCTATACAAAAATAAATATATATATTTATATTTATTTTTTATATATCGAGCCTCAATAAAATGCAGTTTGATGTGTTAAAAATGCTAAATGTGTACATTTCACTAATATTTATCAGAACAAGAGCTTACTTTCTGTTATTGTGCCTCTTTCTCAGAACCCTTTTAAAAATGAAAAAACAAATTCTCTAAAATTACTATTACAATGATTATGAAAATATGAAAAATTATTTTAAAAAAGTATTTAAATCTTTTGACTTGAAAATTCTGTGAAGTATCCCTTTAAAGGGGTGAAACAAAGGTTATCCAAATTATTCTTCAGGTAAATTACAGCAGCTTGTACTGCATGGAACATCGTTTTGTGATTTAGGGGAGGGTGACCTGAGATAACCCTAGTGACTCCACTGACACCATTTAGCCTGCTTTTATGACCTCCAAATCATACTTTAACACCCTTACAGAGAAGCAATAGGTGTAACATTCCACAGACATAGGGGTAAATGTGAAACTATAAAATGAAAGTCAAGTCAAGTTCCAGAAGTACAAATCCAAGTCATTTTCTTCATATAAACATATAAACCTTTCAAGAAGGCCTACCAGGAGCTCCGACACTGTTAAAAAGTGATATATGCATCTGTAAAGGCCACTAGTCAATGTGATTTCAACACTGTGTTAAAAATTGCATTAAAACTGTGTTAAAAAACTACACTATCAATAATCCTAAAAGATTCTTCTAAGAGCCCACAATCAGAGAATATGCTGTTAGCAATACAATGAGAACAGCACAAAAAGTAAAAGAAAAGCAGTGAACTTACAGTAAATGTCAAAATCAAAACTGAAAAAGCAGGTGGTCACTATTGCACGTATATGCGTAACAAACATACACTTTAAAAGGAGTCAATTAAGTTTTGTCACCACAGTGTATGTGGTATGTTTGAAAGAAATGTCCTACTTTCTGGTAAAACAAAGGGTAAATGTAAAATATTTTTTCTACCAGAATTGATCAGAGGAACATAAAGTATCTTTAAAGTTACTACCATTTTTACATAGAGCATTGGGCTTGCCTGGACCTAAAACTTAGAAACAGTAAAGTCAATATCTAGGACAATCATTACTTGCATCAGTACACTTATGTAGTCATTAGAATCAGTATGCATGAAACAGTATATTGTTATAACAGTATATAGGCCTTCAAGATGTGAGACCACATAAAACACATTTTCCTACTACAACCTTTTGCACAAATATCTTATTGTTGTGTTTCCTCAGGGCTATGTGTTTATACTCTGAGCATTACATCAAGCATTTCACATGAAGCTGTTTCACTGAGCTCATTTCCAGCACATTGCAGCACAGCACAGAAAGCATTAGGTTCCTCCCTCGTTTTCAAACATGACTCAGAACAAGCTTTCTCAAAATGTGATAAAATAAATTTTTAGAAAAGGCTTTTAACATGTTTTTCCTCAAGGAAAAAGTGAAAACGTTAAGGAATAATATGCAATGTTTAAGCTTAATTCAAACTTTATGTTAAGAATTGTAGAATAAATCAATATACTTAAATAAAAAAAACAATTACATTTTATTTTTTTATTACACAGAATGAACAGAAATAAACAGAAAAGACTGTCTATTTTAAATGTTTCAAAAAGGACACACCAAAATAACTGATTTACATTATCTGTCTGGCAGGACATGCTCAGTTACACTCATTCAGTATTAATTCAGATCAATGGGGAGGGGTAATATGCTTGCCATACTGAGGTGAACTCTTACTCTTTGACAAAGCATATTGAGTAATGGTTTAAGTTGTTCCAGTGAGTAAGATGAGTCACCACTCGTCAAGGGTAATGCAGACGTTAGATTCATAATTTCAGAAAGGGCCCATTTTTATTGAGAGGGAAGAATGTGAGAAAGGAACAATGCAAAATATTTTTATATACACAAACATACGTGCTAATTTAAATAGACACCTCAGCCTTATAAAGCTGGGAAAATGCAAGGAGCAGCACTTTATATTTTCCAGCAACAATAATGGCTGCAATGCTGATTAGTCTCAAATGATTTGCCATTGCCTTACTTTGATTGCTTAGACAAGGTATAGTTATATGTAAACATTGGCAAGTTCAAAGAACTTAAATAATATTTACTTTTTTTCTCAAACAGTGTTTTTTATGTTTTTAATATGTGGTTCCCTAAATTTCATATTCTTTATTTACTTTTTTGGCCTCCTAAAACTTAAAAATATACTCTTGACTGAAAAGTTTTTTGTCTTTATAGGTTTTTTATATTTTATAGGTATAATTCAAAAGGTTTGCGTTTATCTATTCTTAAGAGCGAGAAGCTCTTGTTTTTATATTATTGATCACTTACTTGTAAGCCTAATTTCTGAAGAGATTAACTAATAAACAGTATATGTCTAGACCTCTTAGTGTGTTTTTTATTCAGATTACTCCGTTTGTGGTAAATCTAAAAAAATTTGAAGAACATTTCAAAGAAATTTCAGAAGAAAAAAGTTTTCTGGTTTTTGGTTTTGAGCATGGACCATTTTAAACTGGTGGACCATGTGGTGGACCATGGCCTTTGATATAACAGACAGCAGGAGGTTTTTACATGAAAAATTACATACAACATATAAGGCAGAAATTACCTGAAACAACTGTGCACATTTTTTTAATATTCTAATATCCTAATATAAGAGATTTGTTTATATTTTTCAGTTTTTCTTCCTGATGTGTGTCTGGCGTCTCAGCTACCACCTCAGCTACAAACAAAATCTTTAGTGTTTAGAAACTCAGACATGCTATCATAAAACGCAAGACATTTACAAACTTTGACATCATGAATCAAAAGTAAAAGAGTGAGAATATAAACTAATGCCATGGTTTACACACAAAGATGAACTTTTTTGGAGATGATTGGCTCCATTAAACGAGTGTTCATTTTCTCCTTGTTTGTTTGTCTCTCTCACTGACCCATTTAATCTTATCCTTTAAACTTTGACAGTTTAGCAGCATATTTCCATTCCTTCATCGTGTAAACAGAATCATGTAAACCATGTGAACCCAGACATATCCACAAACATAACATTCACGGCAGTTATTGCACAGGTTGAAATCATGTATGGTTGATTAATGAATGCAAAGTCTTGGGATAAATCGAAAATTCATAGGTGTACATTGCAGTTCAGACATACTGACGAGCCTATATGACTGTTGCTGTTATTTCATAGATGCTGGGTATGTGACATTAGGCGAGGTAATACAGCCCTCTTAATAAATACCTCATAGTCTAAAGTTGCTTATAGGAAAATGAAGTCAGCTTGCAGGCACAGGGTGGGATACTGTTCTTAGTCACTCCACTGTCTCATTTCAGCACATACGCAACCTTATTGCAGAAAGAATAACTATAGTGAAGACTTGTATGAAATTGGAGATCTATAATCAAAATGTGACTACTCCTGCTTTAACCCACAAATCTTGAAATACTTGTCAAGATGGTGCCCCATGATTCGTTATTTAAAGAAGTTACTATAACGCTTTGTATTTTAGCATATTTTAGCTTATTTTAATCAATGTTATTCTGTGGTATATGTGGAGGTTGTTGATCTTAGGGTTTAATTTGAGGTTAGTCTGCTATGTAATCACAATATATCTTGTAATTGTTCGTACTGAGGTAAATTTATAGGTTTTTGCACAAGAATTGTGAAACATTCTATACTCCAAGATTAAAAACGTGATAAAGTCCCCAACAAATCAGAAGGTAAAATGGGCCAGAACACCCAACTTGTGGTCCATTGTAATAAATGCTAATCTTCACAAGGAATCATTAAGTGCTTCTTAATTTTTGGCAGATTCTCAATAGACAAACAAACTTGACAGCTGGTCTCCCCACTGCTTGGTGAGTCTCGATTTCTCAGTTCCCCTTTGTTTTTCTCATGTACACAGCTGTGCTAAGCTTTTGTGCTATGGCATAAGCTTCATTTACTGACTATGGTACATTAGAGGTCAAGGGGCAGGTGTACTACAGTTGGATAAAACTGTGATGTTCTGAAAAGGGCAGTGCTGCTAAACTTAGAGAGTTTCTAGTAAGGGTGATAAGATGTGTTAGATGTGTGCAGCACCATATACCTTTTTTAATATTTAGATTTATATAATTTACAAGTAGTTTAAAACATTGGTAATCAAGCTAAACCTCTTCTAATACACATAAATCACAAATAAATAGAGCCTTCATCACATTAGACAATGAACTTTTCCTTGCCATTATCTGCACCAAAGGGAGTTGCAAAAATATTGACAAAATTAGTCAACCAAACAGATAGTTCCAGCCAATACAACCATTGGTTAAGGCAATGGGATGCTCAAACTATGCAATGTTTTAGCAACAAAGAGAAAGGGAGAGAGAGAACACTCATCTGAGTAATAAGAGACTTGTGTCATCTTTATTTAAACAGAGGGAGATGTGTTTATGACTCCCTGCCTACTCCTCTCAAACAAGGCTAGCCAGAGAGGATGCACTAACCTAACATTTCTTCTACAGAGGATCACTAGTGCCAACACAAGAATGCACACAAACATATATACACATAATTACACTATATGCCCAGCTTATATATAATATATATATATAATTTAGAGAAAACTTTTAGAAAATGTTAACCAACGTTTTGAGAACATTCCCTTTTAGCTGGGTGGACAGAAAAGGTATCATAAGAGTGACTGCATGTAAATAATTTACGACCATATGAATAAAAGTCAACATTGTAAACATAAAGATACAATAATGATTTTATGCTAATAATGAACAAGCTCAGTCTGTTTGAAAGCAGAGCAGGCAGCATTTCAGTTTACATATTGGACGTTTACACCAAACCCTTCCCTCATGTCCCAGGAGTCCCGACCAACTCTTGTTGCAAAGCTGTGAGTGCATAAACAGATTTGTTCACAAACCTCAGTACTCAGTATTTTCACATCTGATATATTCTGTGAAATTATCTTTGTTTTCAGTGTGGAACAAGACTCCCACAATCCAGACACTGAACCACACAAAACTCTTTTCAAGTGGTTTATTCAAAACAGATGCACCACCTTGAATTTTGCTTTCATCACCATGGTAATAAACTACACACTTGTGTGACCATTGCTCAACATGTTAACACAAACTACAGTACCCTCTTGACTGTGTTAGAAGCTATAGTCACACGAGAACATGATGTCTTACCAAATCCCACTTGATATCAATGATCATGGAGTCATTATTTTACTAATGAATGTGTTTGTTTGTTTTCATATAGATCATATTTTGACATGGTCATGTGTCTTGTATGCTAATAATACTGTGATAAATAAGAGTCATATATGACTATGATAATTATTGGTTGCTGAGCATCTTATTTTCCATGAAGAATAAGTATTTTTCAGTGTTAGATACAAAGTCAGTAGCTAATCATTTCCAAAAGTGACATCTTTTTCTTTCTGACACTGTTCATGCTGCAAGGTCTTCTGACTTGATAATAGACATAGCTAACGAACTGCAACAAAGCTGCTTTCGTTGAACTGCAACGAAAGAACAGATGCTGTGTTAGCATTAGCTAGAGTAGCGCCACATAAACAATGTTGTTGCACCATCCTCTCCATCCAAACAAAACGGGTAGTATTGCATACTTTTTCACGAATTCAAATTATTTATTACTTTTATCTTCATGTAAAAACTTTTACTCTTTAACCTTCATGTCCATCTAGTTAAATTTAAATATGTCAGTTCCTTTAAACTTCATGGTTGCACTTCATGGTTGCACAGGACAAAAAATAACCTCAACCGTGTTTTCAGATTTGTCAGATGCTATAGTCATTGTTCATTGGTTGTCAACAAAATTGTAAACACAGCTAAAAATAAAACAGTTTCTGCAGCTGATTATGGTACAAGATAGCACAATGCATAAATGTGTCATTACTGTCCAACAACATAAATCAGTTGTTTAAGGGTGTGCACAGTTTCTGTTTTGCATATGTTTGGGCATGTATTTATTGTCATCTCGTTTGGTTGATAGAGAAAATAAGAAAGAGAAAGTTAGAGAGAAAACTAGCTCAATATTATTAGAACAATAATAAAGTATTTCTGAGCTGTAACACCCATCATCTTAAAGGTCACAATCAACATTTTTTTCAGGCCAGCTGGTTGTGGGTAGATATCTGGACAGGCCAAAGACAATTCATTCTGTGAGCTGTAAAGAGAGTGAGGAGACTCCCAAACTGATGAGCTCATGCTTTTTGGTACAGCTTTTCTAAATGAACCATAAAATAAATAACAGTAAGGGTATTCCTGTTATGAATTAGACAGTACTACATACCATACTTACTACACACCAACGCTGTGGATCTAAAACTCCTTAAAGGGATTCTTCAAGCAGCCAGAAAAAATGGCTTAATGGCTTAAAGCAGATTCTATTATACAAATATTAATTAGTATTTGTACATTGTACGTGACAAACATATTTTCATGGCAAACAGTTTTTATTAATTGCAGATAAATGTATGTATTTATCAATGCACACTTGCACAAACCATGGAAAACAGACATTCTGACCAACAGTACATATGCAATAAGGTGTGCAAATTTAAAGCCATAGAATCTTTGTCATAATAATTCCTAAACATGAATCAATAATTAAAAAACATTTTTTTTAGTTTAAAACAAAAATAAGATATCAAATGAAGAAGAAATATTTAAGATGCTGTATTTGATGCTGATCATGTTTTCAACCCATTTACTGGTCATTATTTTTTTACTAAACAAAATGTATATTTGTTGATGGACTTTGGAACATGCTCTTAGTATTATACATTCAGACCCAAAGATATAGTGTTGCTTCTCAGTGTACTGTCTGGAT
This sequence comes from Botia almorhae, assembly GCA_036877575.1. Classification (NCBI taxonomy): domain Eukaryota; kingdom Metazoa; phylum Chordata; class Actinopteri; order Cypriniformes; family Botiidae; genus Botia; species Botia almorhae. The sequence continues at coordinate 52,898 of JAZGTJ010000794.1, read as the reverse complement.
TTGCGTTGTATACTTTGTTGTTTCTTACTCTTAAACTTTACTGCAAGATCCCATAATGGTGTCCAGTCCATTAATAACAGAGATTCAAAAAGCATCATTTGTTGTGATTTAGGATGTTTGCCCACACTGTTCTTCTCCAAGCAGTGGCATAAATCAGTCTTTATCAGAAGGCTGGCTGAGGAGGCCTGTGGCCTTTAGACCTGCTGAGAAAGGACTGTGAAACTGTAGGTGTGAAAGAAATTCAGCCCAGTAATGTTACAATAATACACAGTGGGCGCAAGAGGAAAATCAACATTCCGTCACTGAGTCTCCTTTGCAAGTACACTGGAACAATGTGTCGTTTTTTCCTTCTTAAATTAATGTAAGATTTTGGAATACCCACTCTCCAGTGCAGATGGCTTGTTGACTTGGAACAGATAATGGATATTAGTGTTCTGGCAGAGCAATGTAATCTCCAAAAAGCTCATATAAATACATTTCATAATAAAATTTGTCTAATGTTTATACAGATAAAGAAAAACATTGACAAAGAATAGGATTCAGCTACACAAAAATGCACCAAACTTAAAAACGAAATCTACAAAGGGAGTGATTATATCCCATTCTGAAAATAGTGCAATATCTCTTTGAGATAAATGGGCAGATTTTAATGTATGTGTGGAGTGGGTGGACTGGAGGGTGGTGGTCTTCCAGAAGTAGTGTATCAAATGGAAAATGTGCCCCCTCAGTCTGGGAACCCACCTTGTATAGGCGTCATGCAGATAAAGAGTGGAAAAAGCCCCAGTCAGTAGTACTAGTATTATCTCACACTCGTCTCATGGCTTCCGGGAAAAGGTCTGGGAAGATAAATTCATGTGTTTGTTTGAGTGTATCTGTTTGTGAGCGTCTTCTGTTATGCAACATATGTGGATTTCATTTTTATATTACATGCATTTTACATACATATTTTATATTACATGCATTTTTACATACATATGCATATTACATACATACTTTTAACAAAAAGCAATGATTATGATGGCATATCAAATGTAAACAAAAAACTTTATCTGCCTGTAACCCACTAATTTTGATTTACCAAAAACAACACAAGTGTGCTTTAAGAAATGTTTAAACCATTATGGCATTTAGACATTTGAAAAAGTTAATGCAAATATTACTTTCCACCCATCCAACAAAGGTAAAAGATTGTCTGTATTGCAAAAGGTACAAATTTCTGTGTAAATTGTTTGTAAACCATTCTTATGAAAATTGTTGCATGAAGTTCAATTCACAAATTTAGATATTTATGAGCTATATTAAATAAATATATTTGTGAGCTAGAAGGTCATTTTACACGAATAGTTCGTTCAGAAAAGTTTTCTCCATTATTTATTCACCCTCATGTCATTCCAAACCTAAGTTTGTGGAAGTCTTCTGTGGAAGAAAAGAAGATTTGTTGTTTTGGTTTTGTGTTCAATGGACGCCTTTGTTGTTTGGTTACCAACATACTTCAAAATATCTTCTTTTGTGTTTCTCAAAAGAAAAAGTCAAACAGGTTTGGAATGACATGATGGTGAGTAAATGATGGAATCTTACAACATCATTGACCTCTCAACAGTCTCAGCCGTATGGCAGCATTAGTCTCAGCGGGAAGCTCATGAGGTGTTGTGGTTGGAGACAGGTGAGCAGGAGAGACTTCAGAGCTTCAGCAATCACTTACTGTTTGTATCAGCTGCTGCTCACAGTGATGCTGTTGACACAGCAGAGGCTTCTGTCACTGGTCACATGACCTGCTGTTGACTCACCAGTCAGAACAGCAGTAGGAGATGCCGCCTTTAAACAAACGTATCCTGAATTCCTTAAGGTCCTTTCATACAAGACCATCTTTTTTATGTTTTCTTTGTAAATTAAGAACAAATTGCAGATTAGGTCTCATGAATTAAGGTCTTTTTCTAGTATTTTGGTTTCATTCAGCAGCAGACATACATTATAAGCTATGTCACAGGTGTCTCTTGGAGCAGTGATTTTTAATCCCAGTCCTGGGGGCCACACAGCTCTGCACATTTTATATGTCTCCCTTATTAGGAGGGAGACAGCTTCATGAGCTAAAACAAGTGTGTCAGATAAGAGAAGCATACAAATTGTGCAGTGCTGTGGGTCTCCAGGACCAGGATTGAAAACCACTGTGTTAAAGTGCATGGGCATCATTTACCTCCCAGAGTAGGTGTATAATAAATATCTAATGCAAAAATATGATCAGGCATATAAATGTTTTTTCTTGCCTTCATTTTATTATTCTCTCGCACACACACAAATTGGAATTGTCACATTGAGGGTGGTCTCCTTTGGCTGTCAACACTTCATCTGCAGCTTAGCCATGAGGGGTAATTATACAAAAGTCAAACAAGATACAAGTTAAGACATTTCATGTTATCACCTATTCCAAATACATTATACAAATTTGTACATACAGCAGGCCTGTGTGTGATTTGAGTGAGGTAAAGCTTAATTACACTCCATAGGAACATAATTGCTCTTTACTACATGATATCTACCTAATATCTGATACAAGAGCTGCAGCACTCATACAATCAAATACAAATAGTTCAGTGTAACAAAACAGTTTTAATTTTGTGATTGAATTTGAGTAAGGACGGACCACAAAAGGCAGAGGTGCACATGAAAGGTGTATTTCCCCCTAAACAACACACTACCCCCACTTCCCAAATTGCCTGCTTGATGAGTCTAAATGGGTGGCCCTGTCAGTACAGTGACCATTCACTCATACAGTCGTACCCACCCACACACACACTCTCTCTAACCCCCACACAAACCCACTTAGACACAAACTTAACTCTATCAGTGACATATGTATAAACAGGCTTTTTTATGGCAGCTTTTGTCAAGCTGCAATACAGCATCAGGTCATTGTTTAAAGGACCACCCTTTGCAAGTTTTATAGAGATAACAAACTAAGGAAAAGACCGTTCTCTATATCAGTGTTAAATTCACTGTGCACAATGTGTACATACATGTTTAAGAAGAAAAAGGACACAAAGTTGGCTTGATTCTCTCCTGTGTTTAAAAGTTATGAGTTTGAAACTATATGTTGTGGTGTGGGAATTATCAGCTGTTTCAACAGTAACAATTAAGCCATTAAACTATTAGTGAAAGATCCAACACAGGTGTTTGAGTATCTGTTCATCCAGGTGGGCAGACTCAATTGACTCCTTCATCCTTGTCCTCTACCTCTCTATTCAGAAGAAACACCTGGTGAATCAACAGACACTTTTCTTATTGTTGATTTTTTCTTTAAGCATTACTCTGTGTGTGTGTGTGTTTAAATATCAATTTAAATATAGTGCAACATGTCAAAACCTGACCTGATTTTGGGTCCTTATTATTGATTTGACCAAATCTAAAATTACCCACATTGTGGGGTCCAGCTTATATTTCTCATGAAAAAAGTGACTTAATGAATATTTGTTTATAAATAAAATGTGTTAATGGAAAAGTGAAAAATCAAAGATGTTCGTTTACAGGTGGGTTATGAAAGACTTTTTCCTAATTTTTTTATTTCAGGACTCACATAGACAGTTTTTTTGTTATCTTTTTTATATTTGTCATCGTATAAATGAAGTTTAAAAGTAATACTCTAAAATACCCTAAGTTAATATATAAAAACTATTAAAATGTCAATTCACTGCAACAGCCACTTTGAGTGACTTTAAATGACCTACCTTACCCCTCTGTGCAACACACAATTTTAAAACACCTAGGTTGGACATAGAAAATATCATTAGCTCATTACAAAAAGTAAAATAAAAATAACCAGTGGAGGGTCCTCACCATTAAAGTGTGATTAGGCCAGGTGAGGAGGTTCATCCTGTCTGCAGCCCACCCGTACAAACTGTTATAAACACCCAGGCACATACAAACACAAAGACACACATATTCCAGCATCAAGCACTGAATTAGATGCCGTGCAACACAAAGAGGATATTATGTCAAACATGTACAACTAATGCCGTGAAATGTGTTTAACAGACCTTTATTACCATATTTGGAGAATAAGTTCACCAATTCTATACTTTTCTCATGGGGAAAGCAGGCTTAGAGCCTTTTAAGAACTTTCTTTCATGTGTAAGGACGCTATTTTAAACACCTGTTAGAGAGCATTACATATCATTACAACTTCAAAGGTCATATGCATAAAATATGAATGTGTAGTCAACACCTGTTTTGTTGTGTTCCTTTCTCCTTTTTTGCAAAGGGACTTGTTTGTCTCTGGTTTCTACCCTAATATTATCTCACTGCAGATATGTTTAAAATGTTTAAATCTCTCCATGTCTAAAAATTGTAATAAAAGCAGGCATTGAAACCAAAATTTCTGTACCTCTATCTAGGTTAAATGTGGTATGTTTTTATAACTGTTCCTGTGGTTTAGGAAATACATGTATTCAAAAAACATGTAGCTTAAATACAGTGGAAGTTTTTTTGGATTAAAGCATCTGGTTAAAGTAATATTTTGCCAATGTTTATGTCAATCTGGTCAAAATAAGAATATGTGTTGCACAGACAACTGCTTATAACATATTGATGATATGTTGTTTAATTTTGTAATATTTTTCATTCATTCAATTTAAATTTCTGGCAGCAAATCCAAGGGTATTTTTAGTCATACTGTTAATTAACAATAAATGTTAGCATTGTGTTTATCTACAGTCCCTTACAGTACAGTTCAGATTCTAAGGAAGTACTCCTTTGTTTATTAAAATTTAAAGCAACTAAACAAGCCCAATAACAACTATGCATGTGTTTATTAAGAAATTATTAATCACATATTCCCTAATACATATATCATAAAACCCTGTTACAAATCATTGAATAAAACATATAATAAAAATATTGTAGTTGGAGAAGTTATCCCTGGTGGGCTAATCATTTATTATAAAAAAGCTCTTGTGCTCCTTAAAAGAACGCATGCAACATTAAGTTCCAGTTTCATCATTCAGCTCTTGCAATCATGAGAACACAGAATACATTGAATGTAAGCTAATGAAAGTTGCTGAGGTGAGCATCAGCCAGCCCCCAGCTGTTCACAACGGCTTGTAGTAGAACTCGTATAATTACCCCTGCATACAGCTGTGCACAAGATGTATCACATCTGCATGTGTGCAGGTCTGACACCAAATCTGGGCCATCTTTCATCTGGCCAATCAGAGCAGGAGTATCCTAGAGCCCAGGTGTCCATTCCAGGGCCAGCTGTGTAGTTTCCTTTGAAAAACTGTCATTCTCACTCCATTATTTCTTCTTCTACATTTCACATATGTGAAGTTCTGTGATCTGTGTGTTGTAGTAAATTTGATAGCATCTTGATTATTTTTTATAGCATTTATTGAATGGTCATCATGTTTGTTCTGTCAGCAACTGGCAAATTATTCAAAGAATGTTGAGAACTTGCAGCTTATCTTCTCTTATCATATCCTGTTTTTGTTGTCTCAGAAAATGAAAAGAGAAACACCAATCATGCATGTGTGTGTGTGTGTGTGGAATGTGTTTGTTTTTGCATTGGTGTGTGAAGTTGTTTGCCTTAATTATTAAGAGTTGCTTAAGCCAATTAGGAGACTCACCATTTTGGCAACAATCAAGCACCAAGGAACAAAGCTTTGTAATTCAGTCAAATGGTTCTCAGCATGGGGGTCCTACATAAGAATGCTTACAGTAACTGTAACAGCAGATTGCTGTAACTTCAGTTGACTCATTATGATTTCTAATGATGCTTAATAGGCAATTGCTAGGGAAAATGTAGTAATTATGGTGCTGAACATTTTATTCATTAAATAGTTCATTTCACAATCTGAGGAGTGCAGCTTAATGAGGCAAGTTTAGTCAATGAGGGAGAAAAACTATTACTAAGGTTATTTAAAGGAATGGTTTACCCATAATTTAAATTTCTCTCATATTTTACTCACCCTCATTCCATGCTAGGTGTATATGACTTTTGTTCTTCAGCTGAACACAGTCAAAGTTACATTTCATTATATCCTGGCTCTTCACAGCTTTGTAGTGGCATTGAATAGTGACCAAGATTTTGAAGTTCCAGAAATAGCATCTATCCATCATATAAGTAATCCAATTCCAGTGGATTAATAAGTGCTAAAGTGATATTATGTGTTTATAAAAGTAAACAATTAATATTTTGAACTTATTAAGCAATTAAGACATCACCTATCCATGAAAACAAATAGTTCACTGTGCAGAATCTCATTGGTTCTTGTTTGACTTGTGACTATATGTTTTGTCATGATGAGTAAATTATGAAAGAATTTTCAATTTTGGGTGAACTATTCCTTTAAGGCATGCATTTCATTGCAAGTTGGAGCTGCTAACTGCTGTGTCTTACGGTTATGGTTCTGTGTCTTTTATTTTTCATACAGCATTACCCTGTTAATTTAGCCATTATCATCCTTGTTTGTTAACATGGTCACTTATCGAATTTTAGTTTGTTACCTTAGTTATTAATTAGCTCTACCTGTGTCTTGTTTAGGTTACTCGCTTTCTCTTGTGTTTATATATACTCCAGTTTAGTTCAATCCTTGGTTAGTCATTGGTTAGCTGTTGTGTTTTGGTTAGGTGTAAGAATTGGTGGAGTGAGGCTTTCTGAAACACTAAAACAGCTGAAGCTAACTTTATTGTATTGTTAAGGTATTGACTGCTGTTTGAGTCAAACAAGAAAGTGTGTGCGGGAGCCGAAGGGTTCTCAACTGGCATGGTGCCACCTTGGGTTCGAATCCTTGGTGAACTGTCCCAGATCAACCACTCTTTAAACTGACGATCAGTCTGGCATGAGAGTCGGGTGCTCTAATGAGGAGGCTAAAGGCCATCATGACCTGTAAGTGTCTGTTGCTATTGCATCTCTTAAGATTGGAGAGAGGCTTACAGAAGGACTTGGCCTACTTTTTTTCCATAATTTCTCCAGCCTGCATCCTCTCACAAAAACCACAAAGTAAAGAGTTTTTAACTTCACTTTTAAACTTGGTGGGAGTTAGGTTAAAACCTGTGTGATTGTTTTCCTGACCCTGTCAATCAAACACAGATTGGGCAGGTATGCCAGCTGTCGAAACACTTGTGAAATGTGCCAAAGCTTCATTTAGCTGTTGTAGGTGTTTTGAATCACACTTCAGAGCAGTGTTTTGAAACTTCTATGCTTCACGCTCTAGACAGAGCTTCAAAACATCAGTTTTGTGTTAACCATCCCTAGATGTTACTTATTACCATATACTAAAGAATTCATCCTATTTGGGCCTGTTGGATCTTTCATCACCTGTGAAACTGTGAAAACTGTGAGTATTTCAGAGAAAATGGTGTAGTGTTTTATGGTTACTAACTAACTAGAACTATCTATTTGGAGGTCAGCAAACGTATTTAAAGAATAAATGATAATAATTAAAGGAAGCTTAATGTACAATATGCTGCTGTTCAACTAAAATCTGAAGTCATTCACTTATCAGTCAATACTCAATACAAACTGAGTGCATGGAGTCACAAAGCAAAAAGGCCAACAAGCTAAGCAATGCTAAGCAAAGCTAACCATTATACATGTTTCTGAATAAATGTCTGTTTAGACTCATGTAGTTAAAATCATGTAGTGTAATTCGGCCTTTAATTATGTTTCTGCTTATTGATTGTAACTCAACATAACTCAACACCAACATCCCACAGATCAAAAAACTCTTCATGCTCTAAGCATGGATGCTCAGTCATGGTCCCTAACTAGGTCTTAAACTTCCTGCCTGAAATAACTCAAGCAGCTCACTCATAAAATGAAGGGATCATTACTAACTACAATATGACAGCTTACAAAACACAACCTTTCTGGTGCATAGTTAACTGTATCGTGATGTTAACAGCTTGTACAGGTGTGCTGCTGAGCGCATCCTGACCTACAGCATCATTGTTTGGTGTGGAAAGGGTTCCACTGTAAACAGCAGGTGGTGAAAGCACATAACTGTAATCCTGACATTCACACCTGTTTATACTGTAAATCTTGCTGTATTTGAAATTTACCTTCTGTGGCAAAAAAGTATGTATTCATGTTGTGAATGTATTCAGGAACATTTGTGGGCTAATTATATAAATTGCATTTAGGAGCACTTGCCTTTGGCTCTTGATGTAGGTCAAAATACATTTATTGTAATGACAAAATGCATTTACAAATACCACATAAATGTGCATGCGCATTTAAGAAATCCTAAACTTATGGCTGTTAGATAATGCATAGTACTAAATCAAGTAGACATGGTCCAACATCAGTCCAAGAAAACCATAAGGTTTGGACATCCTACAGAAGGTCTTATTATAGTGCATATTTAAAGAGGTGAATTGGGAATTGCATGTAAAGGGTTGGCTATCCAAAGCCCAAGTTAGTCGGACAGGAAAACTGACAGCTGGCACATTAGCTCATGAATGGTGGGCAATGTTCCTTTTAAAGTGAGAGCAGTGAATTACTCCCTGTCTAGACAGCAAGCCTCCTTTCTCTTGTGCTGTAGAACAAGGTGACATTGAAGTTGCAAAACAGATGATTCTCCCATTCGCTAAATTAAACCTGACCCCACATGTTCAACTTTAACCTCATAAAATGAACCTGGCTACTCATTAGTAAATGTAACATCTGCAACAGGTAAGATGACCCCATTATAATGACAGACACACAGCCAAATGAAAGAAATAATGTGCTGCCACTGTGGAATGGTGGACCAGAGAGGTTCTTCAAAATCAGTAAATAGTCCAGCATCTCAGACAACATAATGGCTCAAATGAAAAGGCTTTCCATCACCCAAGCCTTCTCGACTGTTGGAATTCCAGGGTATTTTGTTTAATCTTTAGCACTTGGAGAAAGTCCTATTGGTACTTTACGTTGCACATTTGTGTGCTTGGAACTCTTTGAGACCAAGGGAAATATTATTAGAATATTAAATATTTCAGGATAAAAGTGATATAGATAGTTAAAGACAATAATGTTCTTTAAAAAAGCTATTTCTAATGTAAAATTACAATTTCTTAATGAATAATAAACTAACTGTTAGTCTAGAATGCCTTGAATGAATGAAAGAACAGCACACTGGCACACAAGGGTTATGCTAGGCCTTTATAACCCAATAAGCCCACTTTAGCTGTACTTCTGATTTTTAAGCAAAAAAGGCTATTCATTACCATTTTCTGAAATGTCTAATGTCCAAACAAAACCTTTCCCCCAATGAATAACATCAAACCAAAGGTGTTATTTCAAGGGGTTCGTATGCCATGCTGACAAATAAAATAGCCTTTTGAGTTCAAATAAAATACTTTCATTCTCAGTGTTTGGCTTATTTGGCTATTTCTTTCTATCGGATCAATGTTCACAGACTTCAATATGTGAACATTTATCAGCAACAATCCCTAGCAAAATTGTTTTCCAGTGGTTTCTTGCTACTTACTTATATAAAACCAAGCTGTATGACTTTCGATCAAATGACCAATGAGCAAGAAATGGACCAACAGAGTAATAGCCTTTTTCTACTTTTGAGGCACATTTTACATCAGCGATTCTAAACTCCATCCCTGATCAAACTCTCTTGAACAAGCTAATCGAGGCCTTCAGGATTACGAAGAGTTACAGGCAGGTGAGCTTGATTTGATTGGTGAGAGCTGGAACTTTGTGGTCACTCTGCAGGAAAGTGGACTTCAAGGGCCAAAGCTGAAAACCTCTATTATACAACATTCTTTGATCATCAAACATGGCAAACACATACAGACATTTAACTACAAGCCAAACTGTTAGGATAAGAGTCCAAATGTCATACTGGCTCAGAAAGAACTTTGAGTTCATCTTGAATATGAGAGCAATACTTCACTTAGCTCAGACAACTGCCCTTGTATAGAATTGCTTACAACTTAATTAAAATCAGCAAAGAATGTTCTGCATGCGCTCCATGTGGAATGAAGCAGTCATGATTTGGATTCCGGCCACTACCTTTGTTCATATATAAAACATTCACAGCAGCTCATAGGAAAATGTTCAATAAACTAAAAGCTACCATACATGGTAGATAAAACATAGTCAATAGACTCTCATGTTTCCTAGTTAAAGCTCTGCCAGATGCTGATTCCAAAACAAGGTCTGGTGAGAGAGTGATTTATAGTGGTGAGAACACTGGCCAGGTAACACATAATGTCAGTCACTAATTCAAGGTGTTCCTTTAAGATAAGTAGCTGCCTAATGATACAGAACACAGTCACCACACATGAGCAGCCATGCAACTATGTAATTAACTTACATTCTCAACATGTTCCACTCAAGTAAACCTATGATTTACCAAGGGAGGGGGATAAAGGGAAAGCCATTCGGAAGCTTTGTTAATGTGTCTACTTTTCCTCTTCTGGTGTCTCATCTGCATGCCATATTAAAAAAAGTTGTCATATTTTATCCTTTTTTTAGTTATTTTGTAAATGGGTCTAGTCTGAATGGCCTTCTAAAACCAATACATTGTTCCTCTTTTTTTGAGGACATTAACATGTTTTAAGTGCAATAAGACCCCCAATAAAATTATAATTTTGTGTGAATTTTATCTTATCTTATCTAATAAAACATATCCAGGTGAATATGTTTGATCAATCTCACAAACAGAAACTACAAATTATGCTCCTAGGAAATATGGTACAACAACAGAATAATACCTTATTATTATTATATATATCCTAATAAAATCATTCCAAGACATCATCAATTGGACTAAAGTGGCAACCAAGATGGTAACAATTCAAATTCTTGCAATTTTTGCAATGATTTAAGTTACTGTTTCTATTCCAAAAGAAAATAATGAGTAACTGAGAGAAATTATAAACAAAAGCTGAAAGAAATGAGATTGTGGGTGGGGTTTGGACCATACAACATGAATAAATCTAAATAAAATATTTGTCTTTCTTGCCTTCATTTATTCCTAACGCTTAGCAATGATGTGTAGCAATGATGTGTACTGTGTTTTTACATTTATTAAATATTTATCCAAGTGCATTTTAATGCACAGCTCACAGACTACTGGTCTTTTAAATTACCTGTGTAGTAGGTCAATGAAAGGTTAATCTGTCTGTAAAAGTTAGAATCAGTTACAGGGCTAAACATTAGGGAATCTGGTTTGTATCCTTTCCTGTTCTCATCATTTCCTGTTCTCTCTCTCTCTCTCTTTGAGCTTTTCTAAATAAAAGTGAAACGTTTTTAAACTGTTCTGCAATGTTTTCCAGGAACTATCTAACAGTTTGATCTGCCAGTTTAGTCATGTTTATAAACCATATTTGAGCTTTTCAAGACAATACTCTTAGTGAGTCAGAAAATACTGGAACCACCTTTAACGTATGATAGTGGCTGTTTGTGTGTGGTTGCTCGTGCACAACTGTGAATGTGCACATGCACATTCCAGTAAATCAATGAGAAAACTATTTCTGAGGTTTACTTCATTTGGGTGCGGAAATGCTGACTCACAGTCTCACACAGTCTGTGGACTCTCATGTAGGCATCAAATTAAACTTCCTCTATAAATTTGGTACAGCAATAGGGCTGCTTTGTACTAAAATCATATATCCACAAATAGACAGAATCATGGAACACAAGATATTTATCATTTATGCTTGGCATACTGGTCTGTGGTAAAGAAGGTAAAGAATAGTTTCAGTTGAGGACCAAGGACTCACATGTCTCTAGCATATCAGATAAAAAACTATCACTGCCTAAGAAAAGCCCAGAACAGTCCAGACACACCTGACATCTATGGCCATCTGTCAAGTCCTTTAGATGGCTCCGGGAAAGAAGGATGCAGTTAAGAACCTCTTGAAACCTCTTTTACCATTTACTAACTCTACATACCCTAAGTTTCCTATGTAAAAGTCATAAGCATCTAGAAAGTAACCATTTAATAATTCAAGTGCAAGTATAATGTAATAATGTAATAATGCAAGTTTGCGAAAAAATAAAACCAATAAACAGAGGGTCAATTTTAAGTCTGACTTTGAATTACAATGTACAAGTATTTTAAAAGGGGATTGTTGTATAGAAGCAGTTAAATGATTTGATTTTAGTTCCTGTGTACTTCTGTTTGCATTCGTACAACTTAAACTCCCTTGACGTGAAGTGGTGGAAACGTATCCATGATGCTCTGAATCTTATCATGAGAATGCAGAGCATGTGTCCTTTGATAACCTTTGTTTCCTCATATACAGTGGGGACTCCATGGTGCTGACAAGCAGCAAACATCACAGAACTGATGAGAAGTCAATGTCCTGCCTGCGTCTCTTCCAGGGAAAGGTAATATCTCTTAGAAGCTCCATGTTTGTGGCCTTCCGTTCTAGCAAATTCCAACACAAAAGCTCATCCGCCAGCCTTAATGGTAGCTTGCTGTTTATCAGGCCTTACTTAGATACTTTCCCAATGGAACAGAGAAGGTACTTTTGTTATCTTGTAGAAGATTGACATGGGCCAGTGGCACTGTGAAGGTGACCTTTCTTCACTGTGTAGGTGTGTGTTTGTTTGTGTATCTGTTCTTGTAGTAAGAGCACAGATTTACAGGAAATATTGCTAATATATATATTAAGAGGGATCAAGACAAACTTTATGGTTTTTATCTGTTTCACACTATTACTAATTCCCACCCTTTTTCCATACCAAAATGAAAAAGAAGTATGAAAAACAAACACTTTATTTCAAATTAGTCTTGTAGAAACAAATGTGAAAGCAACAATATAAACATTTGTCACGCTAAACCCTTCATTTAACACACACATTATTTAACTTTTTAGATTTTTACATTTGAATTGAATTTGAATAATAGAAAAAGCATAAAGTGCAATAAAGTGTAGAAAGTGATATTCTCAATAGATAGGCAAGGCAACACTATTTGCTTACAGTCCACTCAGCAAATAAATAACTAATGAGCCTTTGACAAATATATTGTTTGGACTATTCACTCCTCATCAAGCGAGGTTATGGACTGAGACCATGGCCTGAGGCCCTACAAAATCCTTGTCTCTTTAAAGAGCAAGCTGTAGGGTCTTTACAACAGAGGCCTTAGGAGAAAATAAAACAAGCACAGATCTTCTTTTATCTCTTTTAGGCCCTTCAGTATAAAGACTTGATTCTCACATACATGAAAACCACAACATTGTTGTGCATTCAATTATACATTTCGGCCTGCTTGTTTATTAAGAGTGTTAAAAACATTGTAATAAACCTCCATTAAGCATACGTTTATGTTTTAAAATTAGTTATGTTCTTTATCTTTTATGTTTGTGAAACATTTTGCATACAGACAACATTGTCAAAATGATTCTCGTTCATACAGACCAAGGAAAAGGCTAAAAATACTGTATTATACATTCCAGGTCATTAGCTGGCAATGTCACTTTGTAGACTGAACATGCAATATGCATGCAAATGACCGCAGCATTTTCATAATTCACATTTTTGTATTTTACACAAAGATGATAACAGTATCATTTTGAAAACTGTGCAATTTGAAACCCATTTGAAAAAAGGTGCCCAAAACGCCGTTATCATGTAAATGAATGGCCAAAATGTATATAATAACCCTATAAATAAATAGGGTTAAATTTCATTTGAAAATGGTGTTGTGTAAATATCTCTTTATTTATTCATTTCCAACACTATTAATACGGAAAGCACTGATAAACACTAGACTGTAAAAGGTGAACATGCATAAATAAGACTGTTGCATTAATATATAAAAAGTAAAATAATACATAAAATATATCTTGCAAAAGTTACTGTGTCCTGATCTTCCTAAAACACAGTAACTATGTAACAAACAAACCATAGTCTTATTTGAAAAGTTTTATCAAAATTAATTGGTCCTCTTAATCAGACTACATCTAAGGGGGTTTGTTACTAACGGACCCATCATGTTAACACATGTAGCTTCAGACATAAAATTCACAGGAGCAACTGGGTCATTGGATCATAGCCTAAAGAGGAAGGCTGTGCATGTTCTCTTTGAAGCCTAAACATTTACTACAGGACTGCCCTACTGCAGCAAGGGCTCCAGGGTAGAGGTACTGGTAACAAGCTTTTCCCACACTGTCCGACAGCCCCCTTACACTGATAAAGCCCTGAACCATCCACATTTAACTTTGTTCAAAGAGGAGGAAGAAAACAGAGATCTTTAAAGCCTTTTGCAAAGAATGGGTCAATATACATGCTGATTCGATAATGATACAGCAAATCTTTCTCATCCTCTCCAAAGGTTGTTGACTGTTAACAATCACTGCAAGATGTGACCATGGATTTTCTTAAAGGAATAGTTCACCCAGAATTGAAATTTACGTCAGGATTTTCAGTCAGGATGTCATTCGAAAACTGTTAAAAAAAGGCATTTTTTTCATCTGTAGAAAACAAAAGGTAGACATTTTGCAGACTTTTTAAACTTTTTAAATGACTTTTTAAATACTTTTTTTAAGCTACTACTTTTTCATTTTTTTTAAAAAAGAGAGTTTTGGTTTTTAAGATTTGACTCACTGACTCGCAAAGTTCTCCGAACTTAACAACTCACTGAAGATTAGATCATCCAATAATGTAAATTTCAGTCTGTTTTTCACTGACTTAATTTTTTTCACACAAACCTATTTTTTCACACAAACCTATCAAAGATATCACATAAGAAAGAAAGTCCTATGAGTTTGGAAAGACATGGAGGTGAGTAAATGAAGTCAGAGTTTTCAGTTTTGGGTGAACTGTCCCTTTAAAGGCAGAAGCAATGAGTGGTGGCAGGACAAAACTGTGCAAACAGCTGAAAGCACATCATAAACTATCATAAGCCCTCTTCTCTCCACAGAGGTGTGAGGCCAGTTTAACACTGCTCAGCTGTATCCTCCCTCTCCTACACATAATTTTTTGTCATGTTAAAAAGTGATACACCACAATTCTGTCTTGCCTTGTGGTAAATAAAAGCCAGACCTGTGTTTCCATTCTATCACTTGAGAAGTAGCTTCAGCCGGAGGGAACAGAAATAGCTGGGAACAGGCTGATCGAAGTGATTTCTTGTCATTCCAGTGTTTCCCTCATAATCGCAACTTCCACAGGAATCAATGCAATAAAACAGCTGTTTTCCTTCACAAAGGCTGAAAAATATTGAACCAGTGAGGAAAAAGGCCACACCACTGCTATGTATGAAGTATTTTTCCTTTATTTGACTCAAAGAAAAAGTCAAAGAAAATAATCATGCTTTGCTCAGTAGTTATATTATGAGTTCATAACTTTTATCTTGTGTGCTGTTCAAAATTGTACATTTTCATTATGTTGATTCCAGTTTTTCCTCTTCTCTGAATGAATCCCTCCAGCATTTCACACATCACTATTAGCCACAAATTGGGTAGGAATGGTATGAAATTGAAAAATACTACCTTTTGCCAATTTGGAAATTTGATACTGTTGATTATGTATTTTAAAGGGATGTGTTTTATACTACATATTTTATCAGTGGTTTCAGTAGGTTTCTTTTCCATCTAGAGGTGATGAGGAAAAGTTGATAGTTTGATGTACCAAAAATATTTTCTAAGCCTTTCTAAGCCTCTAGATTTGCTGAGCCTAATTTGTCCAGATAGCATTGTAGCAGTATTAGATATATCCAAATGCTCTTCCAAAGACATGAATAGGGAATACATAGAGTATGGTTGAAAAATGATATTGCTACTATCCAGTTTGAATATAGAACAGATATCTTGTCAATGTTGCCTTGAAAGATAAGTACTACCTATGTCAGCTTAACAGATAATAAAGCCATTGCCTGTAAGCAGAGGTAAAGCAGTTTTTGTTAATGATTATGAGAAATTGTTATTTCAAAGAGTCTTTTAATAGAAAATTGTAGTTTCAGTAAGCTGATCTATATTTTTAACCACAACAGTCATATAAATACAAAAGACCCATTAAACCTCACAGGACCGCACAAGGACAGGATCATGCTTGCACAGCAGTGATTATACAGCCTCAAGCAACCAGGTTCTCATTGTTAGACACTGTGGGGAGGAAAGCCATAACCTTTGAAAGGCTGTGATTCAGTTATGCAATAAGAAGGCTATTACTATGTACTGGCTGTGTAAATTATACATTATAATCACAATTTCATTTGAAAAGGAAAGAAACTGAAAGTAAAATAAACCAAATTTTGCCACATCATGAATCACATGCACGGCACGTTTGCCTTTTCACCCATTGGTTAACAAGATCATAGCTTATGTTAACCATAATAAACCCAGAAAGAGCTCACCATCACATCCTTGACCCAGCTCCTCAATGTGTTCATCTTATGGAATGGCCTGTTTCTTTTGCCATCTCTGGGGAAAAGTCTGTGTCTATCCACACATAAACATCCTGTTCTTATATCCTCTGAGATTACAGATCAGGGTTTAAAGGTTGGGACAGGAGGTCATGCCACACACATGAATGTTGTTGGCAAACCCATTTAAGCATATAGTATATATCATTGCTGTAAGCAGTGGATCTAAATAATGTTTGCAGTTTCAAAGGGAAATGATTCCTTATCTGTCAGTGTCATGACAACTAAAGAAGTCTTTATTTTTACAAAAATTAGCCGGTTTATTTGTGAATTTTTGGCACTGTTTACATAAAAGAGGGTATCTTTAAGCCTGTAAATATTTTATTAATTACCTGTTGACCAGTTATTGCTGCTTTAACTGACACTGACAGTTGGAGGCCATTTTTCTTTCATTATTGAAAGTATACCATTTATATCAACTGTTTAATTTTGCACAATTGGCTCTATGAAATACCATTTGTGTCATTATGTATTTGCCATTATTTAAAACATTGATTTATATCTAAAATTCTTTCCACAGATAATTCCACAGTCACTGACATCAATTGCTATACCTAAAGTCTGAAAGCCTGTCCCTACAGGCCCACTCACTAAGATAACATCTCTGACAAAGAAAGCTTTTTGCTTATATCATCAAAAGGGGACATTGTTTAATGCGCATTCACACTTTCATCACTGTTTACTCATTAACACAAGATGTGGAACCGTGGGAATGTGCATGGGTCTTGACTTTCTGACCACTAAATTAACACAGACTAGCAATCTGTATCAAAATCAGCAAATAAAGAAGATGTTTATTTTGCTAGGAGACAGCAGAAAAAAAAACTACAAACATAATCAAAGTAGACTTTGAACCGTTATTCACAATTTTGGGTTGTAAAACATTTGCAGACATCACTGATGAGTTCAGCTATTTGGTCTGTATTGAGCAATAGTAAATGTAAAATGTTACATTTAATATTAAATGCCCTTTTGTAAAAATTGTTTCAATGAAGAACATTTGCACATTATTTACACAAATTTGTGTAAATTTGTTTTATGAATGGGGCCCATTGTTAATTTATTGCTTTATATTTAATCATTATTCATGGAAAAGCATGTTACTAAATCAGGACTTGCACATGGGGATTTATAGATGTCAAATTAATGGACACCAGCTTCTCTTTGTATATACAACATCTGCTAATTTAATTTAATAAAATTTTTATTTTTTATTAATTAAAATTATAAATTAATTTTAATAAAATTAATTTAATTAATTTATTTTTTCTAAATTTTATTAATTTTATTAATTTTTTTAACCACTTAATAAATTAAAATAACTTCAATAATTGCAATTGACAAAAGCACGATGATAACTGAATAATCCTAATGAAATTCCCTAAATAATAATTTACCAGTTTTGGCCTGTATGGGAAATTTTAGCCTGTGAATCTGTAGCACTACATGAAGGGGATTGTGGAATGATGGGAGTCCATTGTATATGTTTTCAGGCTATAATTATTTTTTTAAACTTATATTTTAACCAATAACACGTGTTTGCATTTCCTGTTGTTTCCTTTAGAACCTAAAGGAAATACTTAGTACACAGAGAGAGAGAATTCTTATCTACTGTACTGTAGAGAAATTGTAAAATACAGGAGAGTAAACAAATCAAACAGACCTGTAAATCAAACTGAAACTGTAAATATGCAATATATTGTAGAATGAAACACATACAGGAGACAATGTATATTAATGTTCATACTATTATTGTATTGTTATTGTCACAGCTTAGTTTTTGTTCATCATCCTTGTTGGCTTTTTCCTGTTTATTGTAACTATCAGTTCTAGTTTAAGTTAATTAACCCTTTCTCCATTTCCCTATGTGTTTATACCCATAGTTTTGTTCAGTTTCTTGTTGGTTATTGTTTATGCTACACTCATATGATGATGCCATATTTTCTCCTGTTATCTTCTGTTTTTATTCCATGTGAATTTATTATTAAAGACTGTTTGAGGATTATCCCCCGTTGTTGTGCGATTTATAGAGCACTTCACATTACAATATAATATAAAATAAATAAGTAATATACGTAATAGAAGATACAATGACTGATAGTTAACCTCAGTTTTTGTCTCTACTTGGTTAGCTGTGTAGAGCATAAACAAACAAAGCTGTTTTGAATTCCAAAAATTTGTGACATCTCTCCCACAAGTGCGTAAAATGAAATGTTATATTACTCATATGTAATAATTGATTTGTGTGTTGAAAGTTGGATACCAAACTGTTTTTTGCTATTCAAACAGAACTAAATTTAAATGACATTGACCCTTTTTAAATGCTCAGTTTAATGATTTGAATTAATTAAATGGAACTATGCTATTATAATGGCAAATAAGCATGTCTTTCTATTGTAGTAACCATGTATTCTGATTAAATATTTTTAACATATAAATTGCAAATAATTAATTATATTATTATAGACATTTCACCAGTGACAGAATGGTTTTTGCATTCTTACAGTGTGTCATAGACCCATGAGTATCCCCAAGGTTATAAATGGCACTACTGAGGTTTAATTCAGCTGCTATTGGCATGAATTGTAACAAAAAGATTTCAGATCAGCTCCAGCACGATTCACTCACACGATTCAATCATTAGAAATAAAATTAAAGTTAATCAGAAATCAAAGCTCCAAAATAAGTGTTAAAAAATTGTTGTGCATTGTAACAAGCCCTAAGGCCCTCTTTTTATTGCACAGTTAACATATCAGATAAGTTAGGGTGATACTGGATACAAACAGCTGTAAAAACAATTAAATCAACATGGATCTATAGTAATATATATGCTTTTAAAATCTAAGATTTTACAAACATTCAAAGAAACGACATTTTGCAACTCATCATGCTCTTGTGTTATTGTTAAGGACATGAATTACTAAAATAACAAATGCAGCCGTAAAGCAGAAATAACTTTAGAAACAGAACTCGTTAAAACAACACATGTAAACATGGTCACTGTAAAAAAGATCTGTAGCATTTCATCAATCATGGCAGACAGAATCAATTAAAAGCACTATAGCAACTTTTAATTTAATTTCATGATGGTCACAAACAGGCAAGCATATTTAATCACTTCATACGCATTATGTGGTCAAACAAGCGAATAACATAGGAAAAAAATAAACACAAGATATCTGTGGTGTAGATTGATGACACAATACTATAGTATATGTCTTGCTCTTGTTGATATGACAAGGAGTCAAAATTTCCAATTTCTTTATAGACTTTAATTCTTTGCTGCTAAAATCTTGCTAGTCACTTTTTTAGTTTTACTCACTGTCTGTGCACCTGTGAAATGTTTTCACATGGTCTAGATTAAATCTATAAACTATAAACTATGAGTAGGTGCTATTTCATCACTCATCAGTATGACAGCCCTGAGAAAGCAAGTCTGAATTAGTCTTGATGAAATAAAAACCTTGGTATTTACTCAAAGAGCTGCAACATCTGAGATTGACTCAGTAAGTCTGAAGTTCACTTACTCACTCCCTTCTGTCGGGTTTTCCATTATGATCCACAGTGAATCAGAAATGATGTGGAGAGGGCTGTAAGGCTTATTGAAAACACTCTCAGAAACACACATCTGTTTTATATTGTAGTTTGTTGCAATGATGATTCTTGAGGCAAGCTAATATTAATCTTTAAAATATAGTGCTCTATATCAAATTTAGTAGCTAAAAAGAAACTTACTCTCATTTACCAGAGCTTGACAACTTTCAGCGAATCTGTATTTGTTATATACAATTAATCATTTACAACCATTGTAGAAATGCCCTATTTACAGTAAGTATAACTATATTCAACAGGTGAACAGGGGGTTTACTAAAATAAAAATTTAAAGAGTATTTATCTGATCATGTGACCCTAACATGTGACCCTTCCCCCCACTAATGAGGTTACCCTGTTCATGTAAAATAAATGTATATGTAAAACTAGATAAAGAGAAAATGTGAGTGGTGAGCCTTGACAAAACTTGGCCAGAATATTTCATTGATTTTAACACGTTATAACATGATGCTGAAATGGTTAAACATGATTCTAACATGTTTTAGCATGATGCTAATATGATTTAGCATGACGTTAGCATGTTTTAGTGTTGCTAAGTGGTGGTAAGGATACTTGGTGTGGTTGTTAGGGGGTTGCTAGGGTGTTGCTATACGTTTGCCAAGGTACTTAGGTTGTTGCTAGGCTGCTGCTTAAGTAACTGGGGGTAGTTGCTAGGGGGTTGCTATGTAGTTAGTAAGGTAACAGGGATAGTTTTTAGGGTAGGCTGCTGCTAGGTTGTTGCTATCTTGTTGCAAGGGTTCTTGATGTGGTTGCTATGCAGTTGCTAGGTGGTTGCTATGGCGTTGCTATGTGGTTGGGAAAGCTGTTAGGCTGCTGCTAAGATAAAGTGAGAACAGTGGCTGCTAGAGTGTTGTACAGTTGCTATGGTAGTTGCTTTGGTGTTGTTAAACAGTGGCAGGGGTTCTTGACGTGGTTGCTAGGGCATTGTTATGCTGTCGCTAAGGTTCTTGCAGAGGTTGTTGGACTGCTGTTAAGGTGCCCAGAGTGGGCTAGGGTGTTGCTAAGTGTTGACTAGGGTATTTGGGCTGGTTGCTAGGGTTTTGAAATGCTGTTGCTAAGGTACCAGGGCTAGTTGTTAATGTGTTTCAATGCAATTGCTAGGATACCCTAAGTAGTTGCTAGGGTGTTGCTAAGTGGTGGCCAGGGTACTTGGGGTGGTTGCTAGGGTGTTGCTATTGTACCCCAGGTGGTTGTTAGGGTGTTGCTATACAGTTGCTAAGGTGCCTATGGTTGTTGCGAGTGGTGTTGCTATGAGGCTGCTAGGGTACTTGAGATGGTTGCTAGAGTGTTGCTATGAAGTTGCTAGGTTGTTGCTAGGGTGTTGCTATGCGGTTGCTAAGTTACTTGGGGAGGTTTTTAGGTTGTTTCTAAGGTAACCAGAGTGGTTGCTAATGTGTTGCAATGCTGTCTCTTGGGTACCCTGGGTGTTTGCTAGGTTGTTGTTATTTGGTTGCAAAGGTACCCAAGTTGGTTGAAATACATTTGCTAGGTTGTTTCTAAGGTGTTGATATGCAATTTCCAGGGTACTTGAGGTGGTTGATAGGCTTTTGCTAGGGTAACCCAGGGGGTTTATAGGGTGTTGCTGAGCGATTGCTAAGTTGCTTAGGGTGATTCCAACATGTTTGTGTCCAAGGTGTTTTATTACACCTCAATAAGTCAATAAGTTGATTTGACCACTCATTCATGGGTCTGTGACAAATGGTCCAGGACAATTTATGTACTAAAGTTTTGTCCAGAAAAAGAAGAAGAAGCATGCAAGATAGTAACAGTGATGCTTTGCAAAAGTGCTTTGCAAATATGGTTACTGATATGACTTGATTCTCTATCTCATCCACTGTTTTAAACATGTTTTTTGAAAGTAGAGTTCATAATTGTAAAACCTGAATTACTTAACAAACTCTGGAGAGAGAATTCAGCACTCATCTTGCAGGGTTTGCAGGAGGGTTTTTTGCTTCCCTGCTGAGCCAGAGGAAGTTCTCGCCTGCGTCCTCTGATCTGTTGGATATCATCCTGCTGCCAGCAAGCTAAGATACAAAGGATGTGGCTGCTGAGGCAAAATTATGGGCAAGCTTTCTCAGCCTGCCCACCCTGCATATAAGGAGCTGCTGAAGATCATGTCTCGCTGGCCAGCTCGACAAGCAATTCCTGCATGGTTTTGGCTGCTAAACACCTGAGCCTGTCCTTTTCCCTGATCCCATGCTGAGGTAGAGAGATTTTGGAAGAAGTTGTATTTCTCTCTCATGCAGGGATTCTTCTTGTTAACGAGACACTTGCAAACTGAACAGTTGGTGAAAACAAAAGCAGTGGCGCATAGGATGCCCTTTATGCTTTAGTTCAAGGAAAAATTACTTTATCATTTCATAGTGTTTTCAAAAATTATTTTTAAAAAAAGCATTGAATTTAAACCATATGAAGAAAATAGGAGTGCACTGTGAGTGCTAAGCACCTCATGAAGGATGAAGTGTCCATCAAGAGCCCAGTTGTAAGCACATGTCCCATGTAATATACTGTACTTTCCCAGTAGGCTATTTTGTTTTTACATAAATTGTTGATATTGTTAAAACTCATTTATACAATACTTGTACTATGAATATATTGGTCAGATTACAATCTCAAATAAATTCTGGGGAGATTTAGATGTAACCTAGTGCAGGTTGAACACAGTCTTAAGCAAATCAAACATTAACATAACAAAACTAAAGCCAGTAAATCATCTGCCAGTGAGCTATAGGTCCTGAAATATAAACAGCCAGAAAAAAATCAAATAAAATACTTCAAATTCGAAATGAATAGAAATTATGATTCCATCTAAAGTATTATGAAGTAAACATAAAACATATCTGTATTTCTCCAAATGTGATTTTATGGGTTCGTTTGGTAGGTAGCCTCTGAATAAGCTTCATAGAGAATAGCTGAGCTGAGGGTCCTCAATTGAGTATCATTATGAATATTGGTATGGTTTGGGATCTTGCTCTGAGAGTACCTGCAAAGTTTGGGTACAGCACCGCCTGGTGGTCAAATGATATAAAATTAATTAAACCTTTTATAACCTTTTATTAATTTATTTATTGTCATTTGCCGGTTGTCTTTGGCATTCCTTGTCTCATGTGAAGTACTGAGACACCAAGTCTGTCATTATCAACCATATTTATGCAGAAAACCTACCTTTTTCAAATTCCTAGGCAGTATGTCAGATTCACACAACATTTTGCGTGCATTATTTAGGGACATTCTTAACATAAAGTTATGAAAATCTTTTTCATACACCAAACAGATGTCAAATGATGCCTCAACAAATTTGATGGCATAATTATCTGAGGATCTAAGGCTGGAGGATATGAGGCTGTAACTTTGAAATGCTTGGTGTATGAACATGAAACAGTGAACACATGAACATGCAATGTCATTGTGACTACATCCTGTCTGCCTAATCAGTATTTTGTGACATCACCACCTATTGGTAAAAAATTATAAACCAATTTATGCTGTCCTGGTTTTAAATTAATTTTTAGTTATATTCTTAACTCTTCATTAGTGATTTTACTATTTTATGCGACTTTTACTTTCTACCGATGGTGGACCTGACCCCAATAATTGTTGCTTGCAACTATATTTTTAAAATGTTTTCTGTTCGTGTAATAAAATTACAAATGACAGTGTTCACTTAATTCTGTTTATTGGTTAATACAATTACATTTATTGATACTGTTTTCATTATATTCTTTGTTATGGCTCAAGCCACATTTTTAAAATTAAAAACAGAATTAAGAATTAGGCTTTACAAACCCTAATTCAACACATTTCTGAGCAATAGAAACAAGGAGAAAACAGGAGAGTATGAAGCCAAGGATACAGGAAACAATCCAAAACTGGATTAAATTTAATAGCATTTTAATTGCCAGCAATTTGACACAGCATCTCTGCCATTAGTCTTTGTTTGCCTTTTCAACCGTAGCAAACTATGTTATGTCAAACAGAGAGGCAAACTCCCTGAATGATGTGTTTTGCAATGGAGAGATTAGACACTTATACTACAAAACAAAGTAATGGTCCTGATTCATCTTGATAACGTGGTGATGTGGCCTGTGTACATCACTGTATCTGTTTGAAATACAGATCACATAATGATTTATAATAAAATGTTATAATTGCAAATGTATATCATACTAATCCCTTTGTTTGTATAAATTACGACTCATATAAACTGTTTGGGCCAAATAAGTCAAGATCAGTACTGTGAGATTGTTTAAATAAAAAGAGCTTAATACAGACTTGGTCCGAATCCATTACAAACACAGTTTGTTACCACTCTTACCACTAATGGACTAGTGTTGTCACAATACCAAAATTATGACTTTGATTTCATGCCAAACTAAAATATCTCCAAACCAATACTAAAACTATACCACAGCAAAAAAAACTAGAACAACACAATAAGTAATTTAAACAAATCAGGATATATGTCTGCCAATTGTTTTGCCAAGTTTGACGTATTGCTCTTGGATGGCATTTGTATGAAAATTTCTTTACAGATGGGCTTTGTGCTGTCCATCAGCCACTGGTGGCAATGTTCACAAAATAATGCTATATTTCGCTACATGCATCAGTTTTGTGCACAAGCTGTGGACATAGGAAGCAATAGGCAATAGAACTTGTATTTGCAACCATGACTTTCATTAGAAAAGAGCTGCTATGACAGCTTAGCTTCAGTGCGCACATGAGGGAAAGAAAGTTTGGCGTGTCCAGTGTTCCTTCAGGGCAGTGTTGCCAATAATTTTAAATGGAAAACAGCTGCTTAAAAAGCCACTAAATGTCACCAGATATGATCACGTGCTAATTTACATATCCATGATGTCACTGCATTGCAGTTTTATTTTGTGTAGTGTCAGCAGTTAAAAAAGTGTGTACTGAGAGCGGTGCACACATACACAGTGCACACACACATTTCTCTTGTGTTTTAAGAAGAGAAATACAGCTCTTGTTAAAACACTGTCATTCCTAAAGTATTGATACAAAAAAAATTAATTAGTATAATTTGTAACAGCAGGGTATCAACATGTGGAATGATCAGAACTGACATGGTTTGATGATCTTTACCTCCTAGGGTCAGTGTAGGGGGGTCTTAATACTAGATATAAAAAGAGATAATAACAGTCATCTGCAAAAACTTTAAGTACGTTCCAAATGCATGAATAGATTGCACTGTAGCGCTATCTGGTGGCCATCTTTGGTAATAACATTTTTAATTTCTCATAACATATTTGTCTGTGCCATCCTATCTCTATTACGGACATTCTCAGAGCACATAAAAAAAACTTTAAATACTTTGAAAGCCCTGTTATTGAAATTACAAACATGATTCCAAAATAACTCATTTATTCTTATTTAAAGTAAATCGCTTCTAAAAGAAATCATATGCATATAAATACACACATTTTATACGCAATGTTGCCCAGCATTTAAGATATAAATAAAGGATTTTAAGAGTCTGTGTTACAGTGGCCCTGTTTGCTAAAGTAGAGACCTCAGATGGAACATGAAATAGATAATGAAGTAACACTGATGTAATTAAGTGTAAGGGATCCTGTGGCAGAGCCTGGTTAAATCTCAGAGGTGTACATTCCTACTCAGCAGCATTCCAAGTCAGCAGCTATGCTTCTATCACTAGAGAATAAGAAAAAGCCAAAGAAGTGCAATAGGTTATTTACATAACTTTATTCAAATATATCTAGATTAGAAAACATCCATCCATCCGTAGACATCACCCATTTTTATCCATCACCACACAGGGCAAACCACCTAGTATGAAAACAGACTGCACTAATGCTGGGCGTGCATTTTTGTTTCTGCACAACAGGGGGCATATGTCTGGTGAATAGAAAGTGGTCTAAACATGCTCTATACCCAGGCAAAGAAACCAGGGTGTATCTTTGATTGTTTTAGTAGCAATCAATTCCCTTCAATCCCATGATTTGTCGATTAGAGCTGAGAAAACCATTTAAAGCTGCACTGAAATCTTTTGGACCTTCAAGACAATGAGCCCTGTTGAATTGCTTTAGATGGGGAAAAATCCTGGAATCTTTTCCTTAAGTACCTTAATAATTTCTATTTGACTGAAAAACGTGATGAAAACAACAAACCAATTCATTCTAAGAAGGTAATAATATGGGACATTTTGAGATATAATGTTTCATACTATTTAAACTGCAACTGTACCTGCTGCTATGTTGACTGAACCATAAATGTTTTACTGGACCTATAAAGAATTACCTTACTGTTATCTTTGTAGTTGTGGAAATTTATTTTAATATTTTTTAAACTAAAAGTATTTATGAAACCACTTTCACTTTTACAAATGCAATTACTTTTACAAATTATATGAATGTTGATATGACACATTAGGCACATCAAAAAAATATGCAACTTGAATACTCTGTGTGTTAAAAAGTGACACAGAGGGGTGCTGATCAGTATGTGACAAGTTGGGAGTAAGAATGAGTTCTGATGGAATGTGTAAATGTTAAACAGATATCAATATTTTAAAAAACAAATTTTATTTTGTTATTTTAGGTCATGTTTTTAGGTCATTTTCAATGGTTGTACTGACACAGCACGGACCATGTTGTAGGAATAATTTGAACAAAAATTTTTCCCTAACTCCTATGTTGAGTTTAAACCAGTTTAAACAAAGAATTTGCCCAGGATTCAAAATATCCAACTATTCCTTAGGTATATCCCATTTTTCATAAGAAACTATATTTTGGTTGTATTACTTAAAAATAGATTTTGCATTTACAGTGATTGTCTTTGTGTAAAACCCAATTTAAAGTTTGTATTTTTACATAAATTACAACAAAAACTACACAAATATTTTTTTACACAATTTAATGAACATTTATTAATGGTAAAATCCTGCAATTTAATTACTTTTGACTTTAAAACCTGGTCTTTAATTTTACAGTTATTTCATGTAAATTTATATTATTTACATGAGATTAATTTACATGAATATTTACAGAGATTAACCTTAAAATTTGCTGTTTTTATTGTTTTTCAGCATAAAATCCTGTATATTTTCATTAATGACCTTTGATGTGTAAAATCGGAACTAGTTTATTTCATGTAATTTTGTGAAACAGTTATTTACCGTAATCTATCAGAATCCACCTGGACCTTTATTACAGATTTTTTTTGTTTTTACAGTGTATAGTGCATTATTGTTATAAGCTGAATTTCAAGCCAATAAGCTATACATAGGTTAATAATGAAAGGAGTGCAATAAAATATCATAAAATATCTAAACCATTACATAGTGACATAGTTTTATTTGTCTTTATGTATGAGGATTGCGCATGGAAAAATGCTAACTAGTCACTTGTTTATGGATGTATTAATATGAATAAGGAGAGACGCCTAATTTAATAAGGGTAATATGCTATAAATTGATGACAGAATAAATATGTGAAATTAATTTGGTTTGTAAGAGGCTGCAATATCACTCTTTAACTTTGTTTTAACCCTGTATTAACCAGCAATAACACCCTCACCTTCTCTTACCCTTTATGCTCTCCACACCCATTCATGCACTGTGTGCCCTTATTAGTCAACCTCTCTCCACCCACCAATACAGTCTCTGTGGGGGCTGCAGCAACCAAACACTCCAGGGGCTGGCTTGGAAATGCTGGAGAGATTTTTCTGTGTACTTCTGTTTCTGTTTAAGCTCACTTGAAGTTCTTTCTGCCACTTTAGCTTTAAAAGAGCAACTGCAAAGCATATAAAGCAAATTATATATTAAGCCTAGAGTGGAGGCTTCAGCTAGTATAATAGTATAATGACTAGTATAAGGACATAAAGCAACACAGTGTTCACCATGTGTGCTGAAATGAAGCACTAACATTACAATGTGATGTATCTTTAATTTTGCAGCAGTTTTCAAGCATTCACTATTATATTGAAAGCATTATATTTGTTATTTTTAATTGCCTGATGTTGTGAATGCATTATTTGTTTGTTTGATTGTTAAAAAACAATATAACTTACCTTGCTAGTTTCAAATTATTAAATTGTAAAACACTTTACAATAAAGTCTCATTCTCCCTGACATTAGTTATTGCATTAGCTAACATGAATTAACAATGAGCAACAATATTTTTACAGCATGTAGTCTTTGTTAATGTTTATTAATCTAAATTGTTCCATGTGCATTTATAATGCTAACAGATGCAACATTTGTATTAGCAAATAAAAGTGGTTACTAAGATTAATATATGCTGTAGAAATATTGCTCATAATTAGATCATGCTAACTTATGTATTTAATTAATTTTAACAAATGGAACCTTATTGTAAAGCGTATACCAATAAAACTTAAGAATGCTGATTCAGCTTATGTTAGGTGGAATGAGCAACTGTTATCCACCTCTTTATAAAACATTCACTGAATAACGTTATATGATTAAAGCAGGTGTACAGTTATAATTATTCATCTGTTAAGCAACACACTGGAGTGGAAAGACAAACAAACAGGTTTGCTGTGATAGGGCAGGCTACTGCACAGTGCAACGTCAGAACACTTGTCACTATCATTCTCTATTTAAAAACTGGCGCTTTATCGGCTCTTTAAATCTTGAATTGGAGGTGTGTTTGGAGTCATCAAAAGAGGGAATTCTTTGTTGTCATTACCCACCTAAACAGATATGCAACTGCTATTAAAAATCATAACTATTTGAGAAATAAAAAAATATGCTGTAATCATTTGTTGTGTTTTGTAATAATATTTTTATCATTGTTCTGAACTTTTGCTCTGCTTTTCCTAAAATACTTTTGGGATGCGTGGCCAGGCACTGAGTGGCAAGTGCCAACGGGCATTACTACAGCAAGCGGCCATCTGCCAGCCTAGCGAACTAGCAGCAACCCCACCAGCTGCAGTCGCAAAACGCCCTTACAAAGCAGGACATGCAAGCAGCTTCTGACGTCTGCGGCCACACTGCGCTACAAAGCGTACCAAAGCAAGAGCGGAAACCATGAAAAACTACCCTTCAAAACAGCGTGATTTGAGGACCAATGAGTTTCCCGGTGCCGCACACGAGATCGTTTCAGCTGATTTTGAATTTGCGATCAGTTTTAACGAATATTTACCCCGCAAAAATAAATAAAGGACTCATGCAGGGGCAGTTCAATACCCCGACATGGCGGCAAGAAAAAGAGGAGAGCTTTTTACTATTTTGGAAACTAGCACTGACACAGAAACTAACGCGGTATCCGACAGCGAGGACTGTCCGCTTAATCTCCCTGTCGATGTGAAGTGGTTTGAGATTCCTTTCAGAAAGTCCGAGTCGGACGAGGAAGACGAAGAACTGCAAGAGAACAAGGGGGAATCTGAGCTGGAGAGCACAGCGGCAGCAGGAGAGACTGCGGACTCAGCCAGCTACATCGCGGGAGGCGGCTGCAATATTATTTTGTTCACTGGAAATGGGATCAAGCACGAAGAGTACGAGGAGGACTCCTATTATGCGACTTCCAATAATTGCCCCGAAACCTCTTCAACCGATTCGGACATAGATTTTTCCGATTTAGAAGAGGAAGAACACCCGGATTTATTCTGCACATATGATGTCTTAGATGAAGAATGCACTTCTCCGGAATTCTGGGGAGAGCCTGACCAGGTAATTTCAATTGAACCTTTCTCCGTTGACAGTGGCCCTCAGCACTCGCTAGGGGATGATGCTGACACTTTAGACTATTTCCGGTTGCTTTTCCCAGATTCATTGTTTGAACACATGGTAGAACAAACAAACAACTACGCCATCTATCGGCAAAGGATAAGCGGTCGATCGGACGCCCACTGGCACCCGACTGACATTAGAGAAATGAGGGCATATGTTGGTCTTAACATTCTAATGGGTATCAATCAGCTCCCAGAATATGGCATGTACTGGGCAAGTGACATTTTCATAGGGAATGCTGGATTCAAAAAAACAATGACTGCCCGACGTTTTGAAAAACTAAACCAAAACTTGCACTTATGTGACCGTGAGTCAGAACCTTCCAAAGGTGAGTTGGGGTATGATGGACTTTACAAAATACGCCCCCTGCTGGATATGATTGGAAATACTATGTGGGATGCTTACCTGCCTAACCGTTGTTTAACTATTGATGAGTGTGCTATTGCAACAAAGGGCCGCTTTTCTCCAGCACAGTACATGCCATCAAAGCCTTTGCGTAAAGGCCTTAAGGTGTGGATGCTTTGTGATTCTCGTTCAGGCTACTGTCATCGCACTCGTATTTATGTTGGGAAGCCTAGTGATGATCTAGCCACTGCTGCAGTGGGCCACAAGGTTGTGACATCGCTGGTGAGGGGGCTTGAGGCTAGACACCACCATCTTTTTATGGACAGCTTTTTCACTTCTGTTCCTTTGCTGCAGCATCTACTGCGTCAAGGGCTTTACGCCTGTGGCCCCACCAACCCTTGTCGGCACGGCTACCCCGAGGCACTCAAACCACGCAATGTTGGGAAGCTAGCACCTGGTGAGTTCTATCAGTGTCAACATGGCAACCTCGTGGCCACCGTAACGAGGGATGCCAAAATTGTTAGCTGCCTATCATCTAACTCTGCGCCCGGTATTGTGGGCATCGGGCCGGGCAAGAGGGAAGGAGATGCAAGAGATGGAGATTGCACTGGTATGACAGGACTTGGGATACCACGTCCCCTTCCTTTGCTTTTATACCAGGAGAACATGAGGGGTGTTGACTTGTGTGACCAGCTTAGAGAGTGCTACCAGGTAGGGAGGCCATGCAAAAAATGGTGGCGCTACTTTTTGTGGTTTTACATTAACCTCTGCATTGTCAATTCCTATGTCATTTTGCGTGAGAGTCGACGAGGGTCACCACCAGGAGGGTTTAACGGTAAACAATTCACGCAACGTCATTTTCGCATTCGCCTGGCACAGCAGCTGATTGGTGACTACCAGGGGGCACGGGGCATGGAGCGAGCTGCCCGTAAACGACATGCAGACTCACCCTTGGAGTACGGGCACCGCCTAGAGCGCATGTCAGAACGCTCACGTCGCTGTCGGAACTGCACAAACAAAGGCCTGAGACATGAGAGTGTGTTCGGATGCAAAATTTGCAATGTGCACCTATGTAGAGGAGGATGCTTCAGTGAATTCCATAAATAAGCATTGTTATTAAAAGTTTCACCTTTTGTTTGTTTGTTTGATTTTCATAAAAATGTTAAAAACTGTGGATTTCTCATCCAAAGGCCACTACTGTAAGTGCTGTACCAATCATTGTAGTCTGATTAGTAGTTGTACTGTAGTAATAGTTGTTTTAGTAATGCACGATTTGCAAGAAGTCAGCAATTATACATTTGCATTAGCCTAGAATGTTTTATCTAATTGACTTTCATATTGCCAACAAATAAGGCCTTGTCACTTTTTATATTATGGCAAATAAAAATGCATTTTCTGGATTAATAAACTTTTCAGCTCATGCAATGGCAATGGCACCTAAAACGACATATGTTTTCAGTGAGAGGTTCTTATGCTTTTTAAAAATAAATACATAAAGAATCTTTTTTTTTTAAATTTGTTTTAAAAACAGATCAAACCCAATCAAACATATATTGAATTGACAATGTGTTTAGCCTTTTTTGTCTAGAAGGCCTTTTTTTGCTCACTGTTATTTTAAATGACAAAGGAGTCTTTATATTGCTATGAAGGCTTCACTTTCTCAGCAAATAGAGAATGTGTTGCCATTTTTAAGACACAAAAAAATTTAAGGCTCTAAGTGATTAATGTAAATGAAAATGAGGGTAAAAGATTACTTTACAAAACTCACTCCAAACACCTACACTTCATACTATAGGTACTGGGCTGTTAAAAGCAGGAAAGATGCTGATCTCTGTTATCTATAGATATGAGCACAGTTAATCTGTCAGTATGTGTTTTGAATTTGTTTTGCACTGTTGACAGCTGAAGCTTGAGAAGCTATAGATTGTAGTGATTATTCAGCTATTAAATTGTAATCAGCTATTATAACTAATTTATTATATTAAATCTATAAACCTATACCCGGACAGAACACTACTTTTGCATATATGTTGTTCTTTTCCTCTGTTCTGTCTGTGTATTAATTTAAACATTTAATTTTGTAACAAAAATATTTTTTGGTTTGTGGCTAATTTCAAATGTTTTCAGACCATTTCTTTTAGACAAAAGTTTTTTGTAACACATTATGAGGGCTTTAAAATTATTTAGTACTTAAATTCTTATTATTTTTAAGATGTGGAACATTCATCCACAAGCTAATGCCATTGGTTGTTCCCTCAACATGATTTGGTGAATCACAGTGTTCCTCTAGAGATTTTGTTTCTCAGATCTACGGCAGTGTTGTTCCCTCCAGCTCTCTGACGAAGAACGGGTTAGTCAACTGGACGCCCCTCCTGTCGATCTAAGGGGAGTCCCACGGGGAGTTGCTATGGCAACCCCAACATGTGAAGGCAGTGAGTTGCCAGCAGGCTCAAATAGTTGTCATGGGTACTTGCCGGCTGTGAGCTGGGAGATAGCTTAAACCACACCCCTTGAGCTCAGTTCCAAAAACAGTCCACATTCAAATGTGTAGAGGGACAACAGCAGAAGCAACTGAAGAGTTTGAGGTTTGTTTTTCTGACCCTACAAATAGCTGCAGTAACAACTATACATAGCTCAAATAATTTAGATCCTTATTTATCAGCTGTAGCTATATATTTAGTGTTGCCTTTAGGAAATGTTCTGTAGGTACAAAATATAAAGGTAAAATTAGCCATCAGTTCGCATAAACACTCATTTTATAACTATTAAATGTAGCATTAATTGCAACTGTCAAGACTGCTCATGATGAATGATACATGAAAATGCTCTACAGAGTGATCACTAATGCTGACGCCGAACAGTGATTGAATAAGAGTTTTAAAAGAAAGCCAAATTAGATAATTGCAATGCATTATTTTCACACCTATGGTAACTCGGGCAATTTTAGTCTTGGAATTACCCGATGTTTTTAATTTAGCCAGGAGATGGCATTGTTAGCCTGAATATAATTTAGGCAGCATGTGAGTATAAGGATTTGTTGTTTTTAGTATATTGGCTTTATTCCAGTGTTTTTGATAATCAAATATTATTTAAACACCTAATTAAACATGTTATTTACTTGGTATTTTACAGTGTGTTCTAAAAGTAGGAGATCATTAGTAAAAATGCCTTAATTTTGTATTCTTATATAGTGCAAAAAAATGTTGCCTTACAAACCATAAGCATAATATTTTGTTTAGGTGTATGCCACCTTAACGGTGACTCTTAAGCAAACATGACAACACTTTTACAACAATCCAAGGCAAAGAGGTTTGTTTATATAACATAGGGGGTTGTTTTTATAACTTCAGCTTATTTTTGTTTTAACAAAGGTTTTGATCACATGATAAAATTGCTGCATAGCCAGTATTGTGTATTAAGAATTCAGTATTTATTTAGTATTAATACATATCTTAAAGATGGAACTAAAAAAGCAACTAAGTAAACTGGCTTAACAGGCAAGGCTTATGTCAGGGACCTGACTTCTGTCCTAAGATTCTTCCTAGATTCTCTTGCCAGGATCCTGACAGTCCCCGTGTTTTGTGTCAGAGCATGTCTGGATCCTGACTCAGTCCTAGTTGTGGTTCTTGTTTCTTGAAGTTGGAATCTAGACTCATGCTCTGGGTCATTGTCATCTGTTATGTCAGGGTCCTGGCTTGTCTTGTCTAACACAAAGGTGAGTAAATGCATAATTATCATATTTGGGTACATTGGATACTGTAATTGAATTAGTTAGTCTGTATTCAACCTTGATGATCCTATAGTTTAGGACAGAGACAGAAAGTGCAAGCGGAATAGTCTGCACTTTGTTGACGTTTTTGTTTGTGTTTGGCTCAATGGGGTCACCTATTAAGTTGTTTTCCTCATGGTGGGTGGGAGTGATGTTAGTCTGTAGGAAATCGAATGAGGCAGTCGGCTGCTTAAGGTTTGACTAGGTGGATGTTGAAATCACCAAGAGCTTGCTGTCTGATTGCTGTCTTCTATAAAACATGTAAACAGCATATAGAGTTATTTAATGAAATCGCCCAGTTGACCTGGAGGGCGATAGAAGACAATATAAATTTTTATATAATTTCATGATATTCAAATGCTGTATTCAAATGAGTCAATTTCAAGGTGTTAGACACAAGCAAACCTGTCCCTCCCCCACACCCTGTAGGACAAGATGTGTGAAAGTAAATTTATTTAGGAGGGCTGCTGGAGTTGCAGTGTTTTACCTGCAAACATACAATACTCTTGTTATAATGCTGATCTCCGAGCTAAGTGAGTATGTAATAATTTAAACTCGCAATAAAACAAAGTGCATGTTCCCGTCAACCGCACTTTTTTATTTAATATACAATATAATGATAAATAAATGCACATACATGCATACATCACAGTATGAAAAGATAAATGTGCAGTAGTTGAAATTTGTCCCCTGTAAATTACTGAGTAAAGATAAGATGAACATAATAAAGACATACAATAATGAATAAGAATGTATAAAATGTATATTTCTAATAAATATTTCATTACTCTACTCTAATTTCATTAGTCTGTGGTATACAGTCATGTACACAATATATAAACAATTTAAAAATATTAAGTATTGAGTATTAAGCAAGGCAGGATTGAACTCTTTTAAACATAAATTGAACATTATGCAGAGGTTTGGAAACAACATATGGAAATAGTATATACTTTTATGTTTTTTGTTTCTAAAATGTAACTCTGATCATGAAAGTTGATATCGAAGCATTATATTCAAAATGTATTATATTTTTATTGATTATTTTATGTTTTAAACATAACTAAGCACTCAAAATAAAATAAAATCTTTGTCAAGATTTTTTAGGGCCATCCGCCAGCTGTGGATATAACTGATGATAAGGGGGTGGAGCTGATGAGTCAGATTGTTGAGAATTTGAAACTGAAGGTTGAAGCTGATCCGCAAGTCCTGGATAATCAGGAGAAGTAAACTGACTGGGAGATCCAGAGTAACCAGGTGTAGGACATGGAACAGGGGGTCCTAAGTAAGCAGGGGCGGAAAATTGACCAGGAGGTCTAGTGTAACCTGGGGCACCAAACTGACCAGGAGAAGGCCTATAGTTTTCAGGGGCCCTAAACTGACTAGAAGGTCCATAGTTTCCAGGGGACATAGGAGGTGCATTGGGGTACATGCTGCCTCCTGCTTGTTGGTTCCAATTTCCAAAATCGCTGTTAGTGGGACCGTTTGCAGCTGAGTTAGTCAGAGGAGGAAGAAACACTACTGGAAATTTGACCTCTGGATCTGATGCATATGGCACATCCAGGTAAACCTAAATATAAATATAAAACAGGTTAATTAAGTGGTTTCAGCAAGAACTGAATGTTAGCAGATATGTATGTTATAGGAATGTGAATCATTTGGTGTCTCACAATTAGATTCAACTCCATTCTTTGGGTTGCAATTTGATTCAGAACAGATTCTTAATATGTTGCATTTTTAAGGGGCTTGTTTTGCTGTTTTTGCAATACATGGAAACCCTTCACATGATGCTTTAATGAAGAGAGGAAAGAGTTCAAAGAGAAAGTAAGCAGCAGGTTGCAAACTGAATAGCAGCTCCTGTTTGTTTTGGTTGGGAGTTATTTAATAATTAAAATTGTACACACCCTCTAATCATGTATTATATTACTCTAGCCCTGCACGCTTCTTTTGTATCATTAAAATGCAATCACTTGATGCGAGCATCAAGCTGAGAGACATGTCAAATACAAGAAAGCGATAGGTAGCCTCAGCTACAGGATATGTTAATTTACTTTTATGAGAAGCGTGTTCAATATACAATACCTTCGTACGTTTTAAAAATAGGAGGCAGCCAGAAAAGCTTGACGTGCTGGTAACAATATGATATGGCTATTTTCTATTAATATAGGAACTTTAGTTGTCAAGTAAGCTTAATTTACAAGGTTTCCCCATGCGTAAACACACACAATGGGGATCCTGTCTGTGCTCTCTAAACTGTCTGGGTGCTCTTGCAGTTTTTACTGCTGACAGCGTTGTATTAACAACCATTTAAAAATAGAATACATTTTTTCAATGTCAATAATCTAAATGGTACCATTGATCCATAACTTTTTATAAAGCTAAAATAAACAGATGGTACAATATATTTAATTAACCTTAATTAATAAAAGATGCGGAAACTTACCCTTAGTCTGTATTCAACCTTGATGATCCTACAGTTTAGGATAGAGACAGGAAGGGTAGGTGGAATGGTCAGCACTTTAGTGACGTTTTTGTTTGTGTTTGGCTCAATGGGGTCCCCCTCCTCTTTAAGACGGTCATGTGTGTGTAGTTTTCTTTTGCCTCTTGCAAAAAAGCTGTGCTTTTCATACAGACAGTATTTTGGCTTAATTGCACGGGATGAATTGTTCTGAATTTCAGCCAAAACCTTCAAACCCTCATCTGTAAAGAAACACGGTGAGACTCAGTAACATAAATCACTGTATAAAATATTGGTAGAAACAATGACTTATTTAGGCCTCATTGGCTTCAAGACAGGCAGCTTAAGTTTTTTTGTGTTTATATCTGAAATGCATTAAGTAGCATAAAATCTACTTGTCCAAAACATCTGTACTCCATGTTGTTTGAATACATTCAAGTGATCTGATCTAACAAGAGAATAACACTAAACACAGGTATAAACTGTTTTTAGAAATGTTTTGAAATATGATCACTAAAACCACTGTTGCCAAAATGACAACACTATCACTGTATGACTAAAAAGTGTTTTAAATATAATATATATATACGTATGTGTGTGTGTGTGTGTGTGTGTGTGTGTGTGTGTGTNTATATATATATATATATATATATATAGTGCGTGTGTTTTGGGTGATCTGAAACCTGAAATGTCCTACTCTATTAAATAGTAACAGCTGAATCACAAGATCTGAAAAGACCTCACCCATCATCATGCATTCACAATCTGTTTACTTAAGAGTAAAAAGTAAACCATGGCTTTGGTGATTCATAAAATGCAGGTCTCCAGCTGCCATGTCTTTGAGGGTTAAAAAAGCAGATACAGGCAGCACAAAAAGAATCCCCACAGCTCCTGGTGACATAGCGACGTCTTTTGAAGGGAAATATTCCATGTGTGCAAGAAATTGAACATTATGTACAATGTTGTAATCCATCTGTAATCCACAGCCTCAGGTAAATAGTTCTGAACACATTTGAAATGCAACCCTCCTGTTACAACAAAAGGATACACAAGAATTCTAAAATAATGTGACTCTTTTCCTATATTCCAAGCGTGTTAATGGCACTTGAACAGGTTTAGTAAAAAACAAACTAAAATGTTGGATTAAAGTCTTGACTTGTGCCACTTCTCAAGACTTAAGTAAAAAGATTGTGAATGCATGATGATGAGTCAGGTCCTTTAGATCTTGTGATTCAGCTATTACTATTTGATAGAGTAACACATTTCGGGTTTCAGATCACCCAAAACCCACATACCACTTCTGTTTGGTATGTTTCGTTTCTGTTCCGTCTGTTTTTTTTGTTTCACAACACATTTTTCATTTTTTGTGGAAATATATAAAGATAGTTGTTGTTTTACTGCATGTTAACAATTTTACAGAATATAAATATACAAACATTTCACACTGGACATAAATTATAATTTGTGCAT
Organism: Botia almorhae; assembly: GCA_036877575.1. Lineage (NCBI taxonomy): Eukaryota > Metazoa > Chordata > Actinopteri > Cypriniformes > Botiidae > Botia > Botia almorhae. The sequence continues at coordinate 15,159 of JAZGTJ010000794.1, read as the reverse complement.
TACTTTGCACAAAGACTAAACTTGTTTACTGGTTTGTAAAGTCTGTTTGCACTTCCGTCATCAACTGAATAAGTTTTGAACAGGGTGTGTGTTTAACACAAAATACTTCCTGTTTTACCAATGTAGTATCCCATTTTCTCAGTGTGTATGTTCATGGAGACACTGCCAGATGTAAAGAGATTCATTTTCTTATCTTTCGATCCATACTGAGGCACCTATACAAAACAAAAAAATGCAACAAATACCTCCAAATAAGTATTGTAAAAGTATACACAGTAAAACTAACAATGTAGGATTTCAGAAGACATCTCACCATTAGTTCAGGATTAGACAGATCAGGTCTGGGGACATAGTGGAATTCAGCTTTGGCTTTGCTAGAAATACGCATTGATCTGGACAGTTTTGTATTCAAAGAGTACACAATTTTGCCATCTATACCCTTGAAAGTTGGTGGGTAGTTCCTATATGACAAATTCATTTTAATGCAGAATAATTAGTAACGTTTTACAAATGACATTTGTACTTGATGTGAAGCAAAATCATTCAATAACCAATTCACACAACCAACTTACTGTTGAGGCAACTGAAACATGAATGGGTAAACATGACGTCCTGGTGCCACAACCGAGGAATCTATCCAATAATAAAGAACGAAATCAAAACATCTTGCTTTGGAGTTAAAATCTTAATCTTTAGGCAGCAACACTTTATGCAATATTCATTTATAATAATAAACTTACAAGGCTGCCCAGTGGGATCTTTCAGCAACTCATGGTCATTACCTATAAGATCAGTTTACGGTCATATGAACGCCGTATTAACACTACGTACTGTAAGCAAAACGTGTACTCTGTTAAGTTCAAATTCCTACCATGTGTTTTGTCCTCCCGAACAAAAAAACGCTCCATCGAATAATACTTCTCCCTGTCTGAGTAAGCAACCGTGGTTTTATTGTGACGTTCGGTCCAATAGACGTCTGCTTTGCCTTTAATTTTGATACTTAAAGACTGCATTTGTGTATCCTTCGAAACCTCAAGAATTACTTGTCCCGATATAAAATCTCCGTTGGTAAAGGTATTGCTCTGATTAATAGGATTGTAAATAACAGAAATGCTCTTAACGGTGAAGGACATTTTGTTTTCCGCTGTCGCCGTAGCCGCTTTTAATGAAATTAAAGCAAAAAACAATATACAGTTAAGGTCGTCGTCTCAGCTTTACACGGTGGGTGGGACATGGCGCCATAGGGTGTGGCTTTCGTGCCGTCCAGAATAAATAAGGCGGTATACTGAGATTTCTGAGTTCTGAAGACTTCTAGTTTCCGTCAGTGCTCAAATGGTAGACATATTTATCTGCACTAGATGTGTAGACTTATTATATATCACGCACTATTCAATTTCAGAGTCTTGATTTTGATTAAAAGAAATATTTTGTACTTTAATTGTATTGTAATAATTAACCAAAAGATGGTTGTTGCTTGTTACTTTTATTTGTCTTTATAAAGCCATTTAACGTTGTGAGGACTGCTGTGCACAAATACAACAAAGTTGCAAAATTATGTTAGAGGTGGGGTAGATATTTGGGGAGGGCATGTTTTTGAAGAATGCTCTGAAAGGATCGTATGCTATCAAATTGTCAAATCTTTTTGCTTTTATGTTACCTTATGAATTTGTTTTACTGTAGCAATGTCTGGAAAGTATACAATTCGTTAGTTTGTGTCCTTACTGACACTCCATGGCGATGAACAAGTCATTCGAGATATCGAAAATCCCTTCACAATTTAACATCTTCAATGGCCTGATATTTGCCTAATTTGGGGGCAATCTCATAAATCCCATAGGAGGAGTATTTAAAAAGTCTGAGCCTGGAATTGTCAGAAAGTTACATTTGATCCAAAATGGCAGACTTCCTGTTGAACAGGAAGTATGTAATTTTGAAAATTGTCTGGCTTGACAAGAACAATACATGTACCAAGTTGAGTGACTGTAGGTAAAACTTACCCCAACACTTTAGCCAAAAGGGTGCACTACAAAGCCACACCCACCCACCAAACCCATGTATAAGCTTTTACCCATGCCTAGCACATTTAAGCACGTTAAGAGCCTAAAAAATTATAATTAAAAAGAATATAACAATTTACTTATGGTAAATGATTTATTCTTGTTATTTGTAACTAAATTAAGAAATAATCAGATGAATTAGTTCAGCACCTGTTGATTAAATGACACTGAGATGCTTCAAATCAACAACTGCCACCAGTCGTAAACAAGAAGAATCACTGCGCATTCTTAGCACCACGGGTTATTTTGTTGGCTAAATGTTTCTTATACATTTTATACTTTTACATTTTGGATAGGAGTATTAAAGTGAAGAAAGTTGTTTAAACTTAATTGGTGCCTGTTAAAGCCTAATGAAAAAATAAAAATTTAACTCTTTCCTGTAGCTCAGTGGTTAGCACATGGTGTTAACAAAGCCAAGGTCATGAGTTTGATCCCAGAGAATGTACATATTCAGAAGCAAAGTACAATGCAATGTAATGTTGTTTTGTATAAAAGCGTCTGCCAAATGCATAAATGTAAACAACAAGAAATTAACTAGTTGATTTAACAAGGCAGAATTTTGTTTTGATTTGGTTAAATGTAAGTCGACTATTTTAAAGTGTCACACTAAACATATTACCCAGGTTTGATATAAATTGCTTAATGCATGCTGTAAATATTAGACTCCTGTTTTCCAATTTTTACCATAATTTTACTGCCACGCTATGGCAACACCATTTCAGATATCAAAATCCCTTTACAATGTTGCATTTTTAATATGTTGGCATGATGTTTACCAAGTTTTCATGACAATCACATAAATTCCCTAGGAGGAGTAAAGTTTACATGGTATACAGTATGCAGTTCTCAGAAAATTCAAAATGGCTGACTTTTTGTTGGTTCGGGGCTAATGGGTGTCAGTGTAAAAGTTGTTTGGGTCAACAAGACCAATACACATAGCAAGTTTTGTACAGATGTGCGCATGTATGCTTGATACATGCACCATTTTTTGTGCTAAAGTCCTCAGGGTGCTACTGAGCCCCCAGCCTCACCCATGTGCCAGCCTTTACCCAGGCCTAATGGCCATTAACTCTTACATCTGCTTCAAGAGTTTTTGAGCATGTTAGAAGCCTAAAGTTTCCCAAACGTTTGAAAAAACACACACAAAAAAACGAAGAATAATTATAATCCGCTAAAAAACAATGAGGGGGCTAAAGTATGAGGCGCCCTGTAGGGTTTTTATTCATGCGCCGCTTACTAATACATATAAAACGCTCACACATATATGCATACTGTTGAATGTTCAAACTAATACATTTGCACATTACTATAAAAGTGGGTGGGCATAGTCTGAGTCTGCTGTGATGGAGGGAGAAGCAGTGGATGGCAATCATTCACTAGCCTGATGGCCTGAGGGTAAAAGCTGTTTTTTAGTCTTGATGTTCTGGCTTTAACATTCCTGTAGCGCCTGCATGATGGTAGGAGTGTAGAAAAATGTGCTGGGGGTGACTGATGTGCTTAATGATACTGATGACTCCTGACAGTCCTGGTCTGGTAAAGGCTGTCCAGTGCTGGTAAGGCAGTTCTGGTGGTGATTCCCTTAAAGATACTTTAAATAATTAATCTTTCTGTATATCTGCTTTGAAACTGTATTTTACATTTCTATATACATTCTATATACCCTTGCTATTCTCTCAGAAAATGCGAAACTTCTCTCAGAAAGTTGTTGCAGTTGCAAATGTTTTGGTCCGCACATTTATTATTTTTTTATTTGTATTGGAACAACACAAAAAAACAGAAGAAACGTCAAATCTGATACAATTTCACACAGAACCCAAAAATGCAAATCTACAGTGCTTTGACTGTATGGACTGTGTTCTTTTCTTTAAAGGCCTCTTTCTTTTTCTGTAAACAGTGCTATGATGTCCACAGTATTGTCTCCCAGAAGGATTGTGGTTTTCTGACGTAAGTTTTGGCAAACTCCAGTCTTGCTTTAATGCATTTGTGTTCTCCTGTATCTCCTACCATAGTGTCCCTTTTCATTCAGATGGTGACGGATAGTGTGAGCTGACACTGTGTCTGCTGTTGGGAAGGTAATTGGGTTTCTTTATCCCCCATTCAATAATCCTTCGCTGTAATTTTTCATTAATTTTGCTCTTCCGTCCATGTCCATGGAGGTTAGCTACAGTGCCATGGGCTGTAAACCTCTTGATGATATTGCGCACAGGGGACACAGGAACATTAAGATCTCTGGAGATGGACTAAGGATCGTCCATGTTTTCCCACAATTTTTACTCCCAAATCCACAGACATCTCTTTACACTTCTTTCTTTTCTCCATGCTCAGTGTGACACATAACACAAAGGTTGAGTCAATGATGGTAAATAAAGGTTCTTGACTTGTATTGTGTGTGGTGTTTGCAAAGAAGCCTCCAAGATTTTTATCGTAGGCTACTTGATACAGATAATGTGGACCTGCAAAACACAACCATGTGAACAATTTAGCTAAAGATTTTCCCTTAATAACTGTTATTTCCAAAATTGTATCTGTGGGACCAAAAGAAGGAAGTAATCAGAATATCATGATCATGTGAGCATGTGGACTATTTGCTTCACAGTAAAAATAATATACATTTTAGCTAAGGTAACTTGTTAAATTACTTTAACATGTTAACATATACAAATCCTGTATATGCTTCATTACTCATGTCAGTGTGTTGTAGATAATACTGATAATGATAAAAGTTGCTCACCCTTTCCATTCAGTTTTCTTCATAAGTGTGTTACTGTAGCCATTTTCCAAATTATTGCTACAAATGAAGAGACAAATTAAAATTATTGTAAGTGTCAATCATTATCATGTCACAGATGTTATTTATAGTGCTTAAAGTTTTTTAATTGAAAATAACATGGAAATGCTAAGTCTAAGAACAGTGTATTGTCCATTTCTTAAAAGAAAATTTTAAATTAAACAAATAAAAATAATCTGGATTATTTTAATTTTAATAATGAATAATAAATGCTTTACTTTGTTATCCTTCTGTCACTGAAATATTTGACAATTCCTTTTTAATATAACTGTAAGGCTGTACAGTCATTCATGGAACAAGAATGAAGAAATAGTTTTGTTTATTATACTGTACGTTTGTGTATGTTTTAATGTGAGAACAGACTGTAATTTCTTAAAGCCATTCTGATTACCACATTTTCAAAGCATAATTTGCTACACTATATATTCGTTTGGGTGCCATAAAATGTTATAATTCATACAGTTTCTGACTGATATATCATTTGGTTTTATTGCACAACAATAATAATAAAAAAAACTATCTTATCCTCCAGAGGATAATAATATAATACATTGAGAAAAAGGGTGCTTTGTGCCAGTGTCTTTATATTATATAACTGTCAGAATGCAAGACAAGGATTCATTTTGCAGTTCAATATGCACAAGATAAAAAAGGCACACAACTGGGGGAAGACTAGTCCAGATGAGAACAGCAGACAGTCTGGTGTGGACTGATCTCACAGGGCATGGGAAACACAGTCTCCAGGGAGTCAGGAGGCAAATTGCTGTACAGCCAAGTGAGAGGAGAGCACGCTACGCG
>JAZGTJ010000793.1:37025-78621 GCA_036877575.1 Botia almorhae | reverse complement strand
ACTGTTTCAGAGTGTTTCAGAGCACTACAGCACTGTTTCAGAGTGTCTCAGAGCACTACAGCACTGTTTCAGAGTGTTTCAGAGCACTACAGCACTGTTTCAGCGTGTCTCAGAGCACTACAGCACTGTTTCAGAGTGTCTCAGAGCACTACAGCACTGTTTCAGAGTGTTTCAGAGCACTACAGCACTGTTTCAGAGTGTCTCAGAGCACTACAGCACGCTTCTATGTGGTCATGTTGTTGGCAAGAGTTCATTTAGAAAGTAAATACAGACAGAATTGTTGCCATCTGTCGATGTTCTGATGACAACACAAAGAGCACTACAGCGATACAGAAGATTACAGCCATAGTTTTAATCATCCTAGAGGAAACAGTCCAACACAAGAGAAAAACAGCTGCGTTTAGAGGCTCTGAACCATGCAATTAACCCTTTTCATTCACCAGCGCTTTCAAATGTTAGTCATGCTTTAAAGTCATAAGTCTGAAAGGAAGGATGAATGCTAAATGACGACAGGTCAGTGTTGAGTGAACTTGTAGAATCCACACTAAAGAGAAACCCTGTTTTGACATACAGATCTTTTATGACGAATCTTATGTTGTGGGGATCTTACTGATTGCCATTACCAGCTGTGTTTGACCACCAGGAATTTGGTGCAGGATGTGTTCAACACTGTACATTTATAATTCAATCTTTAAACATGTCTGGAAAGGAATATCCTCTTACTGAACCACGATAGGTCGCAAATTAAATTCTGATATTAAATCTGAATGTGAGAAACACACACACACACACACACACACAAGTCACATCACGCTTGTGATTAAATATTAGAACATATGTTTGAGCTCGATGAGCAGATGATTCAGTCTGAGTGCTACAAAAACACCCGTTTAATGTAAGCATGTGATCAACTCAGATCATAATTATAACAATATTGTCATTTCAAGAAGACCCAAAGCATCACAACACAGAATGTTTCTTTGCCAGATGTTCCCCAGAAAGCTTGTTCTGTCTTTGTGCAGGTTTCCATGACAGATGAATCCCAGCACTACTGTTAAGAAGAGTTGTGATCACAGGCACATTGAATGTTTTAAATGTTCAAATTTACACAGCCATTAATGTGTGTATGAAACCAGCCCACTAAACCCAATGTTTAGTCAACAAAACAGTTATCGGCTGATTCATGTTCTTAGTCCAACTAAACACACACACACACAGAACATATGTGGAGTAGCTTTGACACAAGATGCTGTACTAAACCTCTTAACTAATATCTGGCCAGGTTAGAGGAGTTGCTCTGATTAACACTGGGTAAGTGGAATGCTGGGATATTTGTCCACTCGTCCATACACCCCTTAGGCTTTAAAAATGGCATGACTCACAAAGCTGAGCTTTACATTTAAACATTTTAAGCCAGATCAAGTAAAAATCCATTTCTACTGAACAATCAAATAAAGAACCAAAAACATCAGATTCATACATCTGGCAGTGCAGGGTTCTAAAGACATTCAATCTGTCATGTACATGTTTCTCTGAATGTGTTTCATACGAGTTGGTCAGTGATTACTTGCCATCAGAGTGGGAAAACAGATTTTCCCATGTTATCGTTTCTATACATCATTACTTTTAATGACGTTAATAATAATGGTCCTCACTAATGACTCGCTACACAGATTTAAACACTGATGTCATTAAGGACTGTCTGGAGTTCAGCTGAGCCAAACCTCTAAATCCTAATAGAACCTCATATAAACCAGGTCCATAATATGAAACAACAGCAAAGCATATTCCTCTAAAATTATCTCTCAAATTATTTTCTTATGAACAAACCGCTCTGACTTTACAGTTTGTTGCAAGCTGCCATGACCTGTGTTAAACACACTGATTACACCCTCAGCTAACTCAAACACACACACACACAATACCAGATATGTATACAAACTAAAGAGCACTCAGCAGAATCTGAATTTACTGTATATTGTCATTTCAGTACAGTGAAACACTTGAAAAACCAAATACATTACGGAACTTGTTCCTTGTTAAGGACAATTTGTAATTTGATTGTTGATATTGCTGAGAACTGGCAGAAATTCCATTCACACAATGTATAATTTCATTGCACTGCAGATCTGCTGTGATGTTCGTAAGTCTCTAATGATAGTCTAAGTCTTCAGTCTTCCTGTCATGTGTTTTAAATTTGGTAATAGTTTTTAAAATGCTGGAGGTTAGTTTTTTTAAACTCTGATGTAGGACAATAAATCTAATATTTATAAAATGTATTATTGTATGCTGTTGTCTAGAAAAGGCAGCACTGTGGAAAAGATCAAGAAAATGGTTGCACATTTCCATAGGTGACAGAGACCACATGAGACTTTATCTAAACAATGTTGCAGTATTACGAGAAAACATTCTTGAAGATGGAAAGACTTTCTAATAATGAGTCGAAGGCATTTTTAATAAGGGGGTTCTCTCATCACTATTACTGTTGTTTATATTGTACTGTATGTATTTACAACAAACACCACAGGTCACTGCTGTTTGCACAAAGCATCTATATCACATTTTAAAATAACCAAAGTAATACCATTTCAAATATGTTTGTTTTGCTTTCTGTCGCACACACTCAGATATTCCCTCTCTCTTTCCTAATGTCATCATCTCTCTATTTCTTCTCTAAATCCACGTCTGGCTTTCAGATCAGGCTTGTGTGTCTGCAGCAGTTAACCCCTCTTTATCTCCAGCCTGGAGGTGAGAGAGAGACAGAGAGCTATCGTTTATGACCCCTCCCTCACTGTCCTCTCTTTCAGGCTCTGATGGATATACAGCATGTGTCTGTTATTCTCTAAAGAGAGCAGCTCCAGAACCTGTCCATGGAAGAACAATGGTTCCTGGCTCTAGTTTAAGCCACACATACCTTTGCGTCTTACAGTCTTAAAGGAAATGAGGAAAAAGAGGAGGGATGATGGACCTCTTCCCTGGAATGAAGCTACAAGACTTACAATGTGTTTCTATAACATGATACGTTACTGCTCTGAGCAAGTGGATGGAGGCTTTGAAAGACACACATCATAAATGATTTACTTACCTGCTTTTAATCATCATTAAATTTATTTCATATGAATGAAAACTTTAATCTTACACTAACGTTAAGATTTATTATTGTATTTGTTAACAGTAGAACATGCAGTTGTTGATGTTTATTTTAGTTAGTTTAATAAGGTTTTAGTAAATGCTGAAATGAACATGAACTAAGATGAATAAATGCTGTAGGAGTATTGTTAATTTTTAGTTCATTTTAGCTCATGTATTACTAGTGTTAATAAATACAACCTTATTGTAAAGTGTTACCAATTTATCTATGATTTAACATTACCAAATGTTTGGTATTGCTATTGAATCATGATTTCTATGTATACATTCAAATTCCAATTAAAATATTCTTTTGACCTAACTGGCAGATGATCAGATGAGCCTGTTCTGACAACACAACACAACAGCCAAAACTTCTCTCTTCAACTTCTCCGACCTTTGCAGATTTGACTTCAAATCATTTTGAGGGAAAAATGAACAGCTTCTTCTTCAAGAGCTAAAAAGCATAAACATATTTCTTTGCACTTCACTGTCTAATGCAGCGTAATGCTGATTTACAGAAAATACTGAGATGTCCTCAAACTCGGAAATGTTGTTTCTTTAGCAACGCTCTAAATGTGAAACGGATCCACGTGCAGTACTGTTGTTGATGACAGCAGAATACCACATTACTGCATTAGTGCTGCATTAATATAACTTTATCTGCGAGACAGAGAAAAGTAAACAGGGATGTGTGTCCAGTGACAGTAACTCCTCTTGCCTGCTGCTAGTTTGGATCTTATTACATGGTGTTACAATGATCAACGAAGATAAATCAGTGCATTCATAAAAATGTGAACTGTTTTCACCAGTGAAAAACTAAATTACAGATTTTAAGATTTACAACACACTGTAAAAAGCTCCATTAAGGCCCTGATTGTTAAATCTACTACTGATTCAACCACACCCCCCTTCACCTAAAACCAGAAGCTGATTTTAGTTTACCTTTGCATTTGTGTGCCACCCACTCACCACAAAACACTGAATGTTAACAGGTCAGTAGTACAGGACGACATCAACAGGCCAATGAGAGCCTCGCTTGCATCACCCCACCCATTTTTTACAGGAAACATGAAATGTCCACAGGAGATTTCACCGAAACTAATGAACATCCATGAGGGGGATTTTGGATATGGATTATGAGAGGAAAGAGAGAGACTTTTAGAAACAGCACTGCTGCACGGGTCAAAGTCACTGTCAGTTCACTTACATGTATATTTGAATGAAGACAGAAGAGTTATTATTAATTAAGCGTTTAATTGCTGTAATGTGGCTTAATATTCTCTCAGTTATAAACCAATCAGGCATCTCTGCTGCTCTCTGGAAAGACACAAAGTCAGTTTGCTGAAATAATACAGACTAATTATAGCTTGTGTGTAATGCACAACATGTTAAGAAGTATATAAAGGCTTGTTGACACTATCCAGTGGAGAACACTTTATTCTTCTCAAGCCTGTCTCTTGTCACATGGGTGATGTTCTGTGGATGTTTCTGTAGGTCAGCAGTTAAAATCTCACACAGAGAGGGCAAATTATCTCATTTCCCACTGTGAGTGAATGGAGCTATTGTTTCAGATGAGGTGTAACACGATCTTAGCATCCCAGTTTGCTGCAAAATATGCAGATCTTTATTCCTTCCCTCCTCTGTCTGCTCAACTCAAACAATCTTTCTGTTGAGGCTGCGCAAATCTGCGCATAATAAAACACAATGAAGACCAATAAAAGTGCCTCAGACACAAACACAATGAAAGTGTTGAAATGCGTTTTTAAAAGCTGAACTGTTTATAGTGTAACATTTCTTACGCAACACTCGCACGAGACACTAAAAAACTCAGATGCAACACAAGAGTCAAAGACATTCTCCTGCATGAACACACAGAGCAGTTTTCACAAAGACTCATCTATTCTGTTCCTCTCGGGTGAAAAGAGCTGCCAGCCTCCAACCCATCTGCCAAGATCTTCAAAACCTTCAACCCTCAGAAAACGACACCTGTTCTGCAGACTAAACCCTAATGTCCCAGCATTTTACCTTGTTTAACCTCACCGCCTTCTACAGTTTAAACTTTCTCTAACATCAGAACTTTTATCATCAGAAGTTTGTTAGTTCTTATAATAACATGTTAAATCGCTTTGGATTAAATCATATGCTAAATGAAAACATGCAAATTTAAATGAACATAACTCATTCCGATTCATTCGATTGGTGGACAACTAATCAACCCTCCCCTGCACGGTTCCTGTTCATTTTGCTCGTGAAATGAACAGTATGGAATAATTCCACCTCATTACAGTGTGCACAGCACATTCATTCCCCTCATGTTTCTGTTAGCTTCAGGCTAAATGTGTTCTCCATTGTTCCTTGCTGTTTGTTTAACTGTCAGGAATGCTGTAGGAGTCGAGATCCAGCAATGTCTCATCCTCTGAAAGAATCACATCATGACCTAAATGAAACAACAGTGTAATGTGATATAAATCACTACCATACTCATCATCCCTGTTGAACTGCACAGACCCAAAACATACAGCTTATGAAATAAGACACAAAAAAGGACAAAAACAATTACACAGACAATGTATGAAAATGGTTCTGTTGTTGTTCTGTGTGCAAGACGAATTTTGAGTGTAACGTTTTATATTCCTGTCAGTCAGTTCACCATCACAAAATAAGCTTTACTAGAACTCTAAGACTCACTATCCTTCAGTGGAGGAAGAACATCCACCCCCAACTCATCTGTTTAGACCATCACAGCCCAGACTCTTCTGTGTCACACTTAACTACTTCATAACCACATAGAAATAAGTGCATAAAACCATACTGTTCTCTCTTTACTCTTATGTTCTGTAGTAGAGAAATAATAATAATGAATAGCTTGATCTGCCAACACAATGTCTTTACCCAAATTTGCAGCAGTACGTTAATAATAATAATGATGATGTATAAGCTGCGGTTGATCTGAGCTGTCGGGTCCGATTTTGCGGGAAATGTAAACAGCAGGAAGATCCGGCTACTAAACCACGTGTGTTGCTGCTGCAGTGTTTGTAGCTCGTTGTTAACAACTACCTTGTCTCCAAGTTAAGAAAATAAGTGCACAAGTAACCTGCAGAGACAGCGGTAAAGAAGCCAAAGTTACGAACTGCGGTTTAACTTTAATAAAACAGAAAGCAGCAGGTCACTTTAATACTTACTGCACAGACCCAATATACTGTGTTGATACACAACCGATTCCCAATGGTTTTTCACTTCACTTAACACATGAAGTGGCTGTGTTGAGGTGAACAGGCGCCGTGTTTAGTGTGTATCTGTCCGTGTAGTCGCGCGCTCGAGTGAATGTCAGTGTCACGGCATGTTGCGCTTCTGTTCAAATCACGCTCGTCTTCTTCTCTTACACTTTATCCTCTGCAGCCACACAGAAAACCCGCTTACCCGCCGGCAGACGCAGACGCAGACGCAGACGCAGCTGCAGCTCACACGCTCGAACATGTCTGAACTGCAGGAAATCAGCAGCGCCACACCACACAATTAACAGCCTGCCTGGCACAAAGTATTTATGTATGTTTAAAATATAAAAATACACAGCTTAAATGTGTTTAAACACACAATTAAAGAAAAATAAAGCCAATTACATGTTACAGTGTGTAAAATAAAACGGAAGTTGTTGCCTTGTTCACTTTAAGTCTAATAGACGAGAATGTTCTGTTTGAGAATGTTTTTTCTGAAACTGAAGACTGGCTTTTAGAAACTGCTCATGCTGTTTTATCTACATATATTATTCAAGCAGGACCAAGAACAAAACAAACAGCACGCAAAACCTTTGGCATTTATCATATTCAGTCACTTCATAGAAACACATATGCCAAAACAAAGGCAAACTTAAAGTGATTCAAGCGGACTCAGATAAACATATTCAGAGATTAAAACAGCAGTCATGGACAATGAAGTCAGAAAATGGATTTCACTAGATAACAGAATCAGGAAGAATGTGTTTGTAATGCCATTTTTAAAAGATGTCAAAACGGTCTCCAAAGCAACACAAAACAGAGAAATCATAAAAGCTATGTGCAAAAGACACCAAACATTACATTACACTATCAATAATATTGTTGAGTTCCAAGTTTTGCATAATTTAAGAGTTAAAAGAGTCTTGTTCTAGACTTTGATGGACATTTAAGAGGTTCTGAGAGCTTTTGTGATCAGTTTATAAGTGTCACTTTCACTCATGATGGAGAACAGTCATTGCTGGCAGGGTGTCACTGATGTACTGTTCATCTGCAGTTCAGCTCGTTCTCCAGCGGTTCTCCAGCGGTTCTCCAGCGGTTCTCACTAGTCATTTGCCTCAGGGCAGCACACTGCTTGTCATGCAAATGTTAATGCTTTGCAATATTAAATCAAATGTTATGTCTTATATTCATCTTTTCTAAGAGAGACCATCACATCATATATGAAAGAACAAGAAGCTTAAGTGAGAAATGTTATGAAAAGTTCATTTTGAACACCACAACAGCCAATGCTGAAAACTGAAGAAATCAAGCCTTAGCTTTATAAGTACAATGTTGCATCCCAAACATGATTTTCCCCTGTTGATCAATGTGCGAGTGTTGGGGGAGCAGAGATCACAGGTTATTATTTATGGATTATTAATATTGTAGTGTTCCTTTAGCTCAACTGGTAGCATTGCATTGTGTTAGCAGTGCAAAAGGTTGTGGATTCAATTCGCAGGGAGCACATGTACTGACAAACATGTAGAACAAAAATATATGTTCTGTATGTGGCTTTGGTTAAAAGGGTCATTTGCATAAATGTAAACGTATTATTGCTCATCCCTATCTCATCCCTATGTCTGTATAACATTTGGTTTGGGGGACACAACACATCTGTAGCACAAAACACACAAAAAGATGCTCCCCACCAAAAATAAAATGCACACACATACAGGCTCGAACACAGAACACAGTGCTTCACAAAGCAGTGGTCGCTTGACCAAACATTATCTTAACGTTTTATGTTTGTTCTGGTGGGTTAACACATGAGTGGGCTACACTACAAGGCATCTGGGAGAAAAGCCAGCCTTGATTTTGGTATCCAGATCGGGCCTGTTTACTGTGCAGTTCCCATGAAGGAGCTGGTTGACTTGTTCCTCTGTTTAATGCATCTGGTCTGGACAGCCCATATTTGTGCATTATTTCACAGGTTGGTTTGGTTAGTCTAGTTCAGACTATGATGACTGAAGCTGTGTTGCCTCCATCATGGGTTCATTTGTCTTTTAAACATACAATATACATGAAAATCATTAGTCAAAAATCATCAAGAATAAGAACAACCACAGCTCCGAAAAATAATTAATAATTAATCCTTCTTTTTACAATTCAGGGAATAAAAACATTAGAGAAATAAATGTAATGTTTGAATAATTTAAATAATGTCAAAAATTTGAGTCAGTGCTCTTGGTGGTTTACACAGTTTTAAAGGCTGTCAGAGAAAATGTGATTTGTACAATGTGAAGCATGAGCTGTACTTGCTCATACAAAACATGATGAGATGTTATGGGTGGTTGCTAGAGTAGTGCTAGCTGGTTACATTTCTTAGCTGGTGGGTTACAGTTACAGCCCCCTACCACACTCTGATCTCTACAGTGCAGGCCTCGGCTTCAGAGTCTGTCTATGCCAGTTTTTCCCATTAAATAATCAACCTGGCAAGTCAGAAGACACAATCACATCTCCTCAACATGAAGTGATTTAAGATTCTTCATGCCTGTAACAAACATGATTTGAAGCCAGTTTTTACTCGGATTAGAGATTTGTTTAAATGTCAAACCTTAACTACAGTTATGATGATAACACCATTCATTAACCCTGTTAAGAAAATGCATGATGTCCTCTGAGCTCACCAGACAGACAATGTAAATGTTTCTGAGTGAGATGTATGTAAACAGAGATGCAATCTCATCACTGAGCTAAATGAAGCTGAGGTGATAAGAGAGATTCTGGATTATTATGCACATATATGACTATGTAACATGTTGAATTAATGCAATTGATGATTTCATTCCGACATTAAAAGTCACCATGATCTCATATAAATATTTGTACAAGCAGAATGATATAACATACATCAGAGTAATGAGAACTTGGTCTGAGTGACCGGACCGTTCTCTTCTCACGCTCTCTCTCAGCCTTCCAAAAATACAACAGGAAGCAGAGGGGTCACCCTGAAGAGGGAGGGGTCAGCTGAGAAGGGCAACACTGTGTATGATTAAGATGTGTGTGTTTGGGTATGTGTGAGAAACAGGACTTCGTTTTCTCACTGCATGTTATTTTTAGTGCTTCCGTTTGCAGGCCGAGTATCAGAAACAATTAAACACATCTACACACTGACAGATCAAACCAAATGAAGTGCTGACTGAACACAAGATTAAAGAAAACCCCACCGCAGAACGCATCATTCACTCATCCTCACATCATTCCAGATGTTGTCTCTTTTCTTCAGCTGAACACAGTCAGAGTTGTGTATTGATACTGCAGCTCTTCCCAGAGTTCAGTGTTTTAAAGCTGTACTAAAAGCACCTTCATGACTCCAGTGGGTTAATATATGTCTTCTAAAGTAAAACGATATGTTGTGTGTTGAGTTGTAATACATTTTCATCTGTACTGTTTCTAATAATTTCACAGCGTCACATTGTTTCCTGCATACAGTTGTTAACAGTGTGAGTATATATGTTATATATATAGTGTTATAGTAGTGTTATATATATATATATAGTGTATGTTTCTACTTCAGAGTTTATTTAGGAAAAGTTCTTATGTACTGCTTATGTAAGTTTGTATGTGAAGTGTGTCTTGTTCTTGTAATTTGTACCAGCTACAGAAATCCTGGTATTAGGGTGAGCAGAAAGCTGCTTACTAAGATACATGTATACAGATCTTAGATTGAGAGTAAACTGCTAAACGTAGAGCATGTAAATGAATGCGTACGATGTTTCTAAGAAATAACACGCATCCTAGTGCACTGAAAATCAGAATAAGTTAACTGTTGAGTAAACACGATCTCTCCCTCGAGCACAACGGAGGATTCCACTGAGTAATGGCCTCCCAAAACTAACTTGGTGCTCACGTAGACTGAACTAAACTGAACTAAAATGATTCAATTAATTCACTTTGTGCATACAGTGTACAGAAGTACAGAGTCCTAAAATGTCATTATTATTGTGTAGAAATGTGAAGTTTTGAACAAAGCCAACACTAATCACCTAAACGATGACATCACAGAAAGTTATTACTTACAAAGAACAACATTCATCAGTCACTGCCTCTTTCAGTGTCCCGCTTCTATATTTGGACATGTTGACTTGTGGGGTAAAATCCTTCAGTATGAAATATATCTACTGATACAGACATGAAACACTACTAGAAAGTAAGTCAGAGGAATAAAGAATCAAGCATGAGTTTGTTTGGCTGGAGGTTCTATCTGCAGGGTCCAGTGAATCCTTATAAGGAAGAGCTACAGTCCCGGTGAGCCCATCAAACTGTCGTTCTGCATGGGTCTCACACTTGGGGGACATTGTGATGCTCTGACACTAGTGTGGAATTGGGGGAGATGTTTATGTGGAGCTGGGGAGAAATAAGAGAGAGAGATGTGCCATCAATTCCCTCGAGCATGATGCCATTACACACAATGTGTACTTGTGAATGGGGGTTTATAAAGCACTGACTTTATCCCATGTGTATGGGTGACATTTTCAGGGTCTGCTGGCTTGGCCTGCTTTTCACACTAGCTCATACTATCTAGGAAGAAAGTGGGCTCCACATCACATGGGGCAGGGCACACACAATCACATCATCACTCACTGTGACTATACTCTCAAAGTCTCAAAGTTTGAGAAAGAATTTTTCTCGCAAGTCCAGCGGCAACAAATGGTATTTATTTAAAACCCAACAAGACTTGTGTAGTTGCTTACCTTTTAAAACACAACTTATCAGCTTTGGCCTTTCCAGCAACATTCTGCTGTTCCTTCACCCTGTTATAATAGTCTGCTTGAGTTCTGTTCGACTGCTGCACCAGTTTAACAGCATTTTCTGGTTTCTCAAGTCAATTTTGGGCACTAATAATTAAGATGGTTAAGGGTAATTTTGTGTTGTAATGATGCTGCTCCCGTTGCTACTATAAACAACACTGCTATTACTGCAACTCTTTAGAGGACGGTTCATGAGAACACTTAAAGGCACAGTTCACCCAAAAATAAAACATTCTTGTCATAGGCTTACCCTCAGTCATTCCAAAACCGCCTGACTTTCTTTCGTATCCGGAACACATAGGACAACATTTTGAAGACGTTTTGTCTGTTCTGCGGATGAAAGTCAAGTTTACTGAGTGATGATGAAAGAATTTTTGAGTGAACTGTGTCTTTAAGGAGAAGTTTGGAAATTAAGCATATGAGCAACATCAGTCAACACATTCCAGAATCCCTGTGTGAGCTCTGCATGGGAGTGTGACAGCAGCCCGATGGGCAGGTGAGGTCACTTCCGTGCATATGTGGGAATCAAATGCAAGAGTAACATACACAAACAACAGCTTTAATGAGATTGGTAATGAAAGCACGGTATGAAGCCACGTTAGTTGTGTTATCAGATCTTACATAAATACACATAATAGCTTTGGCTTTGCAGATCTGAGATGGGGTTCCAAAACAAGGAAGGATAATAAGAGGTGCATGCAGAGAAGGTCAGCTGTATATCTGACTAGCGTAGGGCAAAGAGTTTACCGAAGCAATTTTGACTTGAACACAATCTGTTGTTTCTGGTAAGCAGACTTTAAAATCTTTTATCTCAGTTCAGCTGAATGCTGATTTGTGCAGACTGACATTTGCAACATTCTTTATAATGCTGATCATAAAAGATGTTCATGCTACACAAAACAATGTAAACACATTCAGTTTGAATCACCTGCAGACTGTTCAATAACATGACACTGGACATGCTGCTTAAAACTGCACTGTGTCTCTTTTTCCAGAACAGAAAAATACATTATGCTGAAGTTTGCCATTCAAAAGAAGCTCACTTGATATATAACATGCCTTTAAAAAAGAGAGAGAGAAAGTTAGTTATTTTGCATGAAACTAAAGGATTATGCGTGTCTCTTTTTCTCTCTCTCTCTCAGGGGCTTTTTCTCTTCTGACCAAGCAGGTGTATCTGGTCTGATGAAAGACTTTTATTGACCTTGTCATTTGCAAACCATTTTACTTCCATCATACTTTGATGAAAGATTATAGGGACTTTTTTTCTCTGGAATAACCTGCATAAATGAATGGTGCACTGTAACACCAGAGAGTTGTAATAAGAGTCATGAGTTCATCTTACTGTTCAGTCTTAACAGATCTATACAGTAAGCAGGTTTGGCTCGCTGTCTTTGAAGGGGGCTTGAAACCAAGAGCTAACTCTCATCTCCAGGTCATAGAACTGGACAAATGAAGGTAAATTAAAAAAACAACTCTCCACTGGCAATAGGAGGGTTTATACAGTACACTTGCAGGATACAGGAAATAATCCGGCTTTTCCTAAACTTATGTTTAGAAATTCAGAAAAATTTTCATTTTACTTACTGGGTCTTTTTCTGACGTAACTGCTCTCACTGACATAGCACAGCAGTGACTCATTAATATGGTTCTTGAGTCGTTATGTAAGTGTCAGCTTGATCCAGCTTTATTTAAATCCACTTTTTAGTCCTGATTGCTCGTTGGCTGATGACAGACAGCTGCAATGTGCAATTTCCCCTCAGGAGCATCTACACACAATCCAAATGTATCTGGCTATGCCCTTTTGTCATTCTAACTGGATTTCACTAGTTTATTGTAAAACATTTTGTCATCTTTCCTCAGCTCTAATCACAGCGCTGTGTTCTATATGTTGATAAGGTCCTGCTCTGTGTGTCTGGGGCACTTCATGCCCTGGAACATGTAGAAGAGGTTTATTTGTGTGTGCAGATGAGGGCACAGAATAACACACCAGACACCTCCATGTTTACTGATTAACTACATAAAGCACAAACCACTTGCAGTGTTGCTTGAACAAAACTAAGATGAATTGTGATTACTGTTACTACTCTCTTTGATTTACATGCTAAATTATGCTAAATAAGTGACACATTTAGATCAAATGTAAATTACTGGGGGTACAAACACAAATCTATAGAGGACCTGGAATGAAGTTCTGTATTTCACTTTTAAAACAGCAAGTAATGACATCTCAGTCCTGGAAGTTTTTCTAGGACTCCAGAAAGGTGTGAATCTCAAAATCAAGAAATTTCTGGGTCATAGTTCACAAAATCAAAAAAATGGAGATTACTTTGTAAGATTTACACAAAGCTTTCTGTAATGCTGCTTATTAAAAAAATGATTTGGCATATTAATTTGATTCATTGTTCTATTAGCATGCCAGTTTAAGCTTACATGAAATCAATATTCTTCTGGATTCTCATTCTCGAAGTGTTTTTTTGGCCTGTGCATGTCACTGCTGCTGTAAGGAGTTTGTCAGTATGACTTGTGTTTGTGTTCTCAGAGTCTCTAGGGGACACTGGAATTGGACCTTCCAAATTCAGCCCTGCTGATCTTACCCTTTACCCCTGTGAGTCCACGGCCCCAGACAGCCCTAACAACAGGAAACACACAAAACTGGTTCTGAAATCTTGTTGCAGGGTGGGGCAAAGAGAAAAGTTCTGGCCACTATTGGTACTAGTACTGTAAATATTCCCCCCAAAAAGACAACTCAACAAGTATTGTTGAAAAAAATCTTTACTTACAAACAGCAGCGTGAATTGAAAGACCCCTAAAAAGACTGTAGCAAAACAGTTTGCCCATTAGACATTTGCAGAAAATTGCATTGCACAGCAAAAACAACTCGTGTACAAGTTATTTTTGGAAATATTCACTCAAAATAAATTTGATTATAAAATATAGCTCTGAGTACAAACATCTGAACTGTGCATAATCACTAGTCTATTTAATCAACATCTGTTGCAGTCCTCAAATATGATCAAATACCTTTTCAGGGATGTTTCAATGAGCTACAATAGCGTAAAAATACATCTAAACATCTATTGCTCCTCTTATAATAAACATGGTGTTCAAAGCACATGGCCGACCCTAACCAGGGTGCAAATGTTTTGCTAGGAAAAACAACAGACCACTGTGAATGAATATTCTGAGGGAAACAGTATGAGAGTCACAAATGATCGCAGATAAGAGCGCAGAAAATTCACAGGATAAAGAAATTAAGATACGTACATGTGACATCTAAGAATCTCCTGAAACATATTCAACACCAAATTCCCCAGTAGATGACGCCACTTCATTGAGACAGACAGCCTGTGTGTTCAGCATTCAATCACAATAACCACTCAGCTGTGTCTCAATTACCGTTCTCTGACCAATCACAAACAATGACTGTTCTTAGGCATCAATATCATAGCATTACATAACTGTAATTTAATATAATCTGATAAAGGAGAAAAGCTCTTTATATAAAACTTACTTGAAGACGACTAATTCGTTATTAATATTACCTTATGGAAATGACATTAAACAGACACATATAACAAAGGTCCTCTGGCGCCCTCTGTTGACCGCAGTTAGAACAAGCACAAAAAGAAACAAAGCTGCCTCGCTGACTACAGTGACACCCCCTGAAACAGTTCCAGACAGACTTCATGGGCAGCGTAATGAAATCATATTTGAAATATAAACAGAGAGCCAAGGGTGATAACCAAAGATCAATTATTTATAAAACTACAGTTTCTGTGCAGAAATAAAAGTTGTCAAAGGTGAAAATAAAATGTAAATTTATAAATTGTCCTCTGACCAGTTTCTCTGATGCCATTTTTATTTTTCGGGGTTGTTTCTGCTTCACCAACCACATTCACCAGGAACACACGGACAGTATTGTGGGATATCAAACGATACATCTGTGCGGTCTTCACAAACTGATCAAATGAAGGGATCTCAGCAGACAGGAAGTGTAACAAACACGGAGTTTGGACATGCCTTGATGCCTTCCTACCTTGGAATGCATCCTTCAGACGCATCAGCATTATAGACACATCCCTAAAGCGGCATTTTGTGTAGTCAGTCACAGGTAATCTGATTCTGGATCAGTGATTACATACAGCATCCTCAGTGTGCTAACATATCAGTATGGTCATATACAACATATGGCACACTCTACACAAGCTGTTTTCCTAACACTAGTCACTACTAAACTAGAACATTTAGACTGTCGACACTGAAATTATTGCTTAAAAGATTTCCTTGCATGCTCTCAACAGATTGACCTCTGAGGCATGACTATGTGATTTAGTATTGATGCATATATAATAAGCTTCAATTTGTTAACATTAGTTAACTATAGTTAACATGAACTAACAATGAGCAATGCTAACAGCTTCCTAGTTAATTTTATCCTTTAAACTCAAACATTGTATCTGTTGACACTAGTTAATGCACAGTGAACTAACATGACAGAACCGTGAACAACTGGATTTTACTGTATTTAAATGAACTAACAGTAACAAATATAATAAATGGTGTAACAATATATTATTGTTAGCTCATGTTAGTCAATGCATTTTCTAATGTTAATGAATGGCACTTTACTGTACACTGTGATCAACATACATAGCAGCCCTGAAGAAAATTCAAGAGGTCAAAGCTTGTCTTTATGTCAACACACTGTACAGCTGCACTAATGATCAAGCAAAATAAATCCTACATGTTAAAACCTGGTTTTCTCCAGGTCAACTTTCAGTCAGTCCTCCTCTAATAAACCAGTGATATTGTCTGATCATTAACTTCAAGATTAATGCACTGACATATTGTCATATAAACATGCAGATGTTCATGTTATAAATCTGTTCATCAAACTTAGGCCTGGCTCAGAGATGATGTCATCTGATAGCACACAACATCTGTTGCAAGGTGCATCATGCAGAACGGTGAAATAAAAGGCCAGTGACACCTGAGGATGTCCCACATCCACTGAGATCCTCCACTAACCTCCTGGAGGCTTTTCATACCTGTGCACCAGCAATCCCTCGCTCACCTGGTGCTGGAGAAAAACAGCCACTCCTATTCGAAATGGCTGTAGGACTGAGGAGAATGGATGGAGGATGAGTAGAGAGGATCAGGAGCAGATGGAGCTAGGCATGGAGGTCAGAGTGCAGATGGGTGTAGGCACACTATAGAAACATGGGTCAGTCATGGGGAAGACGAGGAGAATGAAGAGGACAACCCCCAGCAGGTAGAAGGAGAGAATAGTGAGGCGCTGAGGGTGATCCAGGGCCGTGCCGAGAGCCGGAAAGCCCATGTAGTTACAGAAGGAGTGACAAAGCACAGGACCCATCAGATGACCTGCAGACACACAGAAAGATCAACTAACTCCTATTTCTCATGTCTGTGTTGCTTTATATAACTACAAATGAAATAACACATACATTGTGATCTCAGTACGAAAAGTGAATTTCTTTATCACTTTTAATAGGAATTGAATGGAAATGTGCTTTATTGTGAAGAATATTACAGTGCAAAAATGGTCATCAAAAACAGGTTTTTTCATTTGGGACATGTGACCTGGTGTTCTTAAGATGTAGAGTAACAAGCATCTTGCAAACACTTTTCAACATAAAATGTGTGATATGTTAATTCAACAACTTTACCTGCCTATATAATTTTTGTTTTTTTTATAATGACAAAGGGTAATTATAGCTATATAAAATTCCTAAAATGGTTACAAAAACGAATCTTTGGGAGTAGACAGTCAAAACTGATTTCTGCAACAAGGTCATTTGAAATTACCCAATAATATTACTAGACATCTTACCATTACTATTACTTACATACACCTTTTAAGACACTGTAAGTTTATCCTAACATTACCAAGTTATTTACAACAATTTCATTAAGACCAATCTTAAATAAAAAAAACAAGAGCTTCTTATAAAGTGTGGAATATGAAACATTGTTATTTCGTAAGAGAGAATGTAAGAAGATGGTAGTTAAAAATGTTTTTCTTAAAAATGTTTATTCAGAGACTAAACATCCCGTTATCTCTGACTACTCAAATCAAATCAAATCACCTGTCCTAATGAATATAAAGGCAGTATAGGCTCCAAATACGGCTGTGTAGGAGAACTGGAACACTGAAACACACACAATTACAGGCATGAGTGATTATGTGTCACAGGAACGACAACAGTAAACGAATGACTTAATTACCTGCAGAGCAGAAAATCCCTGTGACACTCCCCTGTCTGAACCGCAGGAGCTCAATGACATGATGAAAATGAGCTGCAGAGAGACAGACAGAGAAGCTAGTTTTTAAAACTAGTTTGCTATTGCTAGCTTCTCCAAAGTTGCCTACCCGACCTTTAAGTGTGTTAGTCATTTTCAGCAATCAATTTGTAATCCTCAGGCTAATACTAACTAGTTATTCAGGAAGTAACGTTTTAGTTTCAATGTCTGCTTTGCGGAGATAAGAAAAGGGTAAGAAATCATGTTTTCTTCATTTCAAGCCCTGCTGCATAATATCTGAACGTTGAACAATAGCACCAGTCTTCCGAACATTTAATTCCATTACTTATAATTTAACAGTCGTAAAAGTCAACATTTAGAATCTCTGTAAAATAAAGATGACAGGTTTCAAACTCTGTTAACATTCTGTTATCCAGGCACACATCCAGCAAAGCAAATGGCTCTTCATCAGGACTCACCAACACCAAAGAAAAGAGGACATGTCATGATGGCAGTGGAGGGGCCGACACAGGGTACCAGCATGGGAAGCATGCAGGCCCGAAAAACCAGCTCTTCAGTCAACGGCGCCACCACCTGGTTCCTCAGCCAACGCATGTCACTCAGACAGAGTGCCCAGAAGCACGGGTCTGCAAGAAAATGACAAAACATTAAGATTAAAACTGAAGCACATCTGCCCTTCTTTCTTTACATAACAGATTCCTGATTCCATTTGAATGAAGTGACATGCAGACCAAGCATGAGTGCGAGTGCGACCCATACTCTGCACTTAACCCATTCAGTGCACGTGCGTGTGTGAACCCATTCACACACACACAGTAAACCAGGAACACACACACAGTAAACCAGGAACACACACACAGTAAACCAGGAACACACACACAGTAAACCAGGAACACACACACAGAGCAGTGGGAAGCACTGCGGTAAGGTGCCTTACTCAGGGGTACCATAGTCCTGCCGGCATTAAAATCAAACACAACTGCCCCCAAATTATAGATTAGAATTTAAGAAAAATAAATTCTTAAAAAACAGATTTTGCTGATAGACACACAAGCAGATGTTACTACTACAACAAACAAACAAAAGTGTATCACTAAAAATATTACTTACCAGCAATAACTTTTATCCCATCAATAAAGCTCCATGGGCAATCCATGGCTAGCTGGATCAGAGGACCCAAAAAAAGCACCTAAAAAGAGCCAAACAACGACTGTTTAAAACAACAATGGTTGTTTTGCTAATAAACAAATGTATAAATGTTATTGTTGTAAAGAAAGAGTCAGTGCAGACTTTCAGCATGGGCATCATGTCAGTCATTCTCCTACCATGGTGAGCAGCAGCGGAAGAACGACAGCGGGCATTAGTCCCTCCAACCGGATCCCCATAAGAGCCAGTAATGATGGACCGGGCTACAGGGGACACCAGAAACATCAGGATAATACTTTTTTAATCTGTGTATTTAATTTATTTACACTTTAAATAATTACAATTAGCACACGTAACTCAAGGTAAGAACTGAATACTTGCAATACAGTAAACTAACCTGCATGCCTGTGCAATACTTCCATGCCCACACAAAGAGTGGAGACAGAGCCGACACGATGAGCACACTGGTAAAGCGTCTCTTTATCACTGCAGGGTGATCCCTGCTCGTGTAAACAACCACACAAACAAACAAAACAACATTTCAAAACAACACAGCAATAAGTATGCATATCACAAGACAAACATCAATCTCTTAAGTTAAGCATTCCATAATAAGCATTCCATCTTAAAACATTGCATTTTAATTACCTCTAAAAAAACTGAAGATTATCTTGTGCTAGTAATGTTACAAACGGCAGCTACACGAATTATTCTCTATTTGCCTCCAGTTTAGGTATCTCAGGATACCTATCCCAGACTAGCTACAGATCACACCAGCTCCAGTATGGATCCAGTATCTTAAGATGACTTCAGATGACCAACTTGAACCGACTAGAATATTTGATAAATTATAAAAACTAAAAAATAATTAATACATAATAAATTCTTGCTGACTGCGTTTCATAGACATATTAGACTAGGCGAGGCGCTTTACACAAACATTAACATGATTACATTTGACTAGTTTGTGGAATGATAACTGCATGCTGAATGCATTTAAACCCAAAATCAAACAATCCTTACAAGTGCAATATTTAGACAACATGACTCCCCTGTAAAACTATATGCCTAGCTAGACATCCTTTTCCTAATGTTGGAGTACCGAAACATGCTCTCTGTGTAGGCAGTTCACTAGATTTTGTAAACCACACCTTGGTAAATCGCGTTTCCAAACATATAAACTTCCAACATAGGAGCACGCAAGCAGCAGGCAGGAGAGGACTGACACCCAGCAGAGTCCATCGGGAACAGACACCACATGATAGAGGCGTTGATCTGAATGAAAACCTGCTGTCAAATCAACATCGTCGTTCATGGCGAGAGCAACAGAGACTATAAACGACTCGACGCGCTAAAACAGCAGATGTGACTGGCGCATTTAAAACCACACACGTGCTTTTGTTTTAGTTCAATATAAGAGAGCGTCCACAGCAAAGACGGCTTAAACTGTTTTGGCGCCGTCGAATGACGTAATCAAAACACGACCGGCTTGCGGGCCCTGGACAAAGATTATAGAATTAACAAGACATCGCAGTTCTGTGACTATGAATTGGGGAAACTCCAACGCTCGCAGGACCTCTCTCCACAATGTGGCGAGACTTGACAGCCTTGCGCAGTTACTAAAGCGAGCTAAAGAAACGTGCACAGATCGAGCTTAAGAAGAATTTATGACACAGTTTATGTCATGTTTAATAGTTGATCTGAAATATAGTGTTTAATTGTGACCTCGGTCAGCAATTTTAAAGATTTGTCTTCCGTATTTCTTCCCGGCGTCCTCGTATCCTTCCCTCGCGTCTTAGTTCGTGTCATTAGATGCGAGGGAAGGCGCACGGACGGTAGGCGGAGACAAGAGACACTCCTCAAAAGAAATGAGATGTCCTTCAAAATGGCTGACTTTGGTCTGCTTCCGGGTCACGGGCTGAAGGACAGAGGAGCAAGGAAACAAGGACGCATGAGTTTGATCATTGAGCGCCCCCTGGCCTTTCCCCTTCGCATTTTAGGTTAAATGTGAAAATACATGAAAGACCGCCAGATTATAATTTATGCCAATTTAACAAAATATTGTTTAACCGGGCTGGTGCATTATTAATAGTTTCCCACAATAAATAAAACATGCATATATTATAAATGTACATTTTCATAATAGTATTATGTTTTCATTTCTTGTGTTCACTTGGCCCAGTAAAATGTGTGTACCTGACAGGTGCTGACATGTAAGGTTTAATGTATTCCATTTTTGATTTAGGTCGTACCGACTTTCCATCTCAGTGTGGAATACTGATCTTTAGTACGCTACATTTCCAGTAAATTCATTAGGTTACAATCGCGTCATCGGTTTTTCTGCGTCAGACGCAGGGGATCATCATAATGAAGGTATCAATGAGGCTGAACCGCGAAAGTGTTGACGCTGTTCCACAGGTAGGTGTTTCCCTAAATTTGGAGGATGCATTTGGCAGATCCTTTTATTCAAAGCGACTAACAGTACATTCAAGTTATACATTACGTCAGTACGTGTTCTCCTCTGGGGACCGAACCCACAACCTTTGCGCTGCTAACGCAATGCTCTACCAACTGAGCTCTAACATAGTATGATTCGTAAAATCGCAACCAGGAGGCGGGTCTGTGTGAATCGTTACATCCTAACCCACCGCAGAGACGCCTGGTGTGGGCTAGGGCAAAAGCCGTACTCGGATCTCTTTAGCAGGGGACCTGACAGGGAGAGATGGGCGTGACAACGGAGCGTCTGGACTAGGCTGAAAACACTGTCCATTAGGATTGAGATCGGCGCAGTTTTCCGTGTAACTGATGAAACCGGAGTGTGGCAATGCAAACCACAGGACGTGATGCGCGTGCCAGCTGGTTTAACACTGCGGGTGATGAATTAACAACACGACGCCCTGTTTTAAGGCCACACGGGGATTGACAAGCTGAGGACATTTAAGACAGGCGTCTGTAACATCATCAAGTACGTATCTGAATAGTTCGGCTTGCAGTCTTTATTGCCTTGTTGGGTCTGGCAGAATGCAAAACATTGTATTCTGTTATTACAGAGTCGTGTCGGTGTATTACCGCAGGTTGCTGTCTAGATGCGTGAAATCATCTGTAGTTGGTCATTTGTTTTCTGAGCAGTGCCATATCTCAGGCCTAATAGACTGCTAGTGAAATGCCTCATATAAACAAGAACGTGTCACATATAGAATTCTTATGGCATGCGACAGCAGTGGTGAATACCGAATAGGACATATTTATATACGACAATGTTATGTAACATTTCCATATGTACAATTAAACAGTGTTTTGAGCAAATTATAATTAAGCCTATGTGAGACTTGAATAATTAAATAACGAAATTATTGAAATGAATAAAATTTGACTTAATAGTTTAATGTGTAATTCACAGTGAACGTCTTGTAATGTTTGGTCGACAAATCAGTGTGATTACGTATTAGAATTCGATTTCGAATTAGACTCGCAGATTTCAGCTGTGGTGTGAATGAGACGCAATCCGCTGCAGTGTGTCGTGTGAGAGCACGGGTCGGTCCACGGGTCGTCCCGTTTTGAGTAAATGAGAAGAATACGAGTAATAATTCTGCTCGAACATTAGCTCAACAGAAAATCTTGCTAATAAATGTGTAATTGTTGAGATAGTTTTGCGTGTGTTTTTGTTTACAACCTCTTGTTTACAACGGATTAAACATTATTCTGTAGTAATGCATTTGCAACTTAAGTGGTTTTCAACAGTAACGAAGAATCATCATAAGAAGAGAAATGACATAGTTTTTTGTTAGTATATTTTCTGATGAATAATTAACCCGTAGACTCTATTTCATCTTTCTCTTACACAGTTTATTACACATTAATTGAAATAAATATATATTATATATATACCCATATATTAACAAAGGGACTGTGCAAGTGAAATGGGTGTAAATGGCAGCAGTCATGTGTCCCATACCTAAGCGAAGAGAATTTTCATTTATCACTAGTTAACATTGCAACGCTTAATACAACACAACAATTTTATACTAGTGTTTTAAATACCTATCAAAGTCTGCTTGTACTGATCAAACATTGATGTTCATCAGTTTTAGAGCTCGCTCTAGAGATGCTTTTAAACAGGATAGTTCTGTTTTAGTCTGGTTATGATGCATGTCAATGCAGTATACAGTTCATTCAAGTTATACATATTGTCAGTGCATGTGCTCCCTGGGATTCGAACCCACAACCTTTGCATTGCTAGTGCAATGCTCTACCAACTGAGCTACAGGATTTGATCATATGATTGATATTCCTGTATAACACCAATACACAGAAACACCAATAGTCAATCACTAACAAAAACACCAATGATTGGCTATTGGTGTTCCTGTATATATATACATATAAAAATATATATACTGCAGTTTTGTGTTCTGTGTGTACGCTGCATAGCTGCATAGTAATTCCGTGCAGTGTAATACCATCGTTCTCTTCTGGAGCTGATCAGCATAATGAAATATACTGAATTTATCATTAAACTTCTCAATTAACCTTGATTGCAGAGTCACATTGGCGGCCTGTATACAGGTTTGCTGACATGCATTTGTGAATGCTGATGTGTTGTTGACAGCGCTCAGCGGTCACTATCATGTGTCAGGATCATAAGATCTCTAAAGGGGAGCTTCTCTCATTCCCTCCCTTTCCTCTGTTCAGCCAGACAGGAGCAGTGGGGTCAGACAACACTCTAAGACACACTCCATCATCAGCTATACACAAACCTGCTGCAGACCACATGTTTACAGCTCACTGCAAATGACAGCCATGATATCCACTTAAACATCATTGATTTTTACACTAAAAGAGAATGACAACAGCACTGTT
This sequence comes from Botia almorhae, assembly GCA_036877575.1. Classification (NCBI taxonomy): domain Eukaryota; kingdom Metazoa; phylum Chordata; class Actinopteri; order Cypriniformes; family Botiidae; genus Botia; species Botia almorhae. Next base: position 55,196 of record JAZGTJ010000793.1, on the reverse strand, counting down.
GTAAATACTGTTTTTACATCATGCAATATGCACCACTGTTACTGTGATGCAGGCTGCAGTGTATGCAGACTATGGCTTTCTTTCTGTTATGATATCTGTAAATGAACATATGTTACATTATATCTTTATACATTATGACCAAAATAGTAATGGTGGATATCAAATATTTGTTACTTTGGTTACTTTAAATAGTTATTAAATATAAATTAGGTAATTATGTGGAAATGCCTACTTCATTTCATTTCACTGTTTTCTACTGACAGATGCAAAACATTTGAAATCATTGCAGCTTAACAGCTTAACATTATGTTTTAGGATTTAGAAAACAAGTCTTAAAGCACTTGAATATTATAAATCATTGCTTGACATCTATAACAAATTCAGCTCTGCTTTATGTTGTGCTTAAGCACATGCAACAGTCTAAAACCACTTCCCCAGTTATTACAAACTATTTACACGCGTATATCATGTACAATAACAGACCATTGACAACATCTGTTATGAGAACATGATAATATATTACTGCATTTATGACAATGGTCATAGATGCCATCTGACTCCTACAGATAATACTGCTTTAGTCATTGGGCAGACAGACTGCAACCACAATGTAAACAGTGAAATTTGAACTAAAATGGTGCCACACATACAACAAACTAAATTTACAGCAGCCTTTCAAATACAGTAACACAAATCCTCGAATGTCTTGCACACAGAACTTCAGTGGCAGTATATATAGAACTATGCTAATGGTGAAGATGCAGCACAGACAAAACTGTGAAGTAGCTAATGACCTGCTGAAAAGCAGATACAGATAATGAAGAATTAAGTTTGGCAAGCCAAGACTTGAGTAAGCCTCATAAGTTATTTGTGAGATCATTTCCTTGTGTGTGTATATTTAGAACCCACTTCATCTGTGTCTTGATAGAGATGGATGAGATGGGTGTGCTCTCTCTCTCTCTCTCTCTGTCTCTCTCTCTCTACTCGCCTCACGCTCTCACACTCTGCACCCTCTCACCCCGCTGCAGAGGCAGCAGAGAGGGTTGTAGGAGAAAGGAGAGATGACAGTACAAACAGAGAACCGACGGAAAAGCTCACCAAAGGGAGAACATGGTGTTCTGAGAAGAGAGAGATATAAAAGAGAGATAACAGAGGTACCTGGGCTGTGGGACGTGAGTCTTTTAATAAAGGCAGCAGAAACCAATGAATTATTGATGAGTGTTGATCATGTGTAAGAACAGTTTGAGCAGTCAGAATCATTACATTACAGCCAGTGGTTGTATATAGGCTGTTGTGTGTTGAAAGATCTTATTTGAAAATTCCAGCCTTTTGTAAACCTCCTTTCCTGTTGATTGCCCATTTCCTGTCTCTCTCGTTCGGTTGGTGGCTGATCAGAAAGTGCGTGGCACAGAGCAGGACATCCATTCATCACCCTGCCAAACACAAGCACGCACAACACACAACACATTCTCTTTAGCCTGTAATGTAGCATTGCTTGTGGATTGCTAGAAATCTTCTGTTTTCTATAATCTGCTGTTTCATATACACTACATGTGAATTTGCTGCTCTCTGTTCCTTTCTCCTCTATCACCTGCATCATCATCATGCTGTTTCTATTTCTGTCCTCTCTCTCCTCACTCACCCACTCGCTGCCTCCAGTCCACCTCTCACCGCTCTCACTCACAGTCATGCAGTGCTGTAATAGCGCAGTCATCTGGAAACCAGTGAGCATCTGGAAACCAGTGAGCTTTCGGCAACGACACGAGTTTGCATTCAGTTTGAGTTCATGAGCTGCAGACAGGTTTTGGAAGAAGGTTAATGGGTATTAAACCGGTTGTTTTGTATTGTGTTGTGTATTGTATTTAATGTGGTTTTGCTTCCATGTAATAATTTGGTTAGATATTATGTACATGGCTGTCATTTGACATCACTTGACTAACATGAATATTAGTTTTGCACAAATGATTCGTATTGATTGTATGTAGAATGTATGTGTTTACTTTTACCAGAATTGGTAACATAAATGTGTCATCTAGACTGATTTTTTAATATTGTTTGTTACAGAATCTGCAAGGGGAATGTAAACGTATTATAGAAAATGATTTGTGTATGGATGCATACACATAAATGGATAGACAGGTAGACAGATGACAGACAGACAGACAGAAATAAAGAAAGACATTTATTTGGGTAGATAAACTCAGCAGTCAGAGTAATGAACCTTTGACAGGTGACTGCTGTGTGAGAAGGAACAATGAACTTCTCCTGACTGTGTGTTTGTGGAGAGGTTGTTGCTCTCCTGGGATTGGTTAAATCTTTTGTTCCCGGCAGTTTGTCAATTGACGGTTGGCTGCTTGTTGACTTGAAAACACTTTAGAAACAGGCACAAGACCTCATACTGTTCTCAAGGGATAAGCTGTTAACATAAACACATAAGAGCTGAGCTTGTTTTGCTACAGGTAAAGAATCTGATAAGCAAAGGGGGATGAGATACTGATAAAAATGATACTGTTTTTCCATTGTCTCTCCCTGTGGTGCTTATTAGATAAAGACAGTAGCCATCTTTCACTGTGTGAGCAACCAAACAAATGTGATGTCACGATCAACAGCATCTCTCTCTCTCTCTCTCTCTCTCTCTCTCTCTGTCTCACACATACAGCTGTGAGGGGTTTTGCTGGAGATGGTTTTGGAAGGGAGCTCTGAAGCTCTTTGCCCTCCTCCATCCCTAGAGCTGCGTCCATCTTGCAACAAAAGCCAGTCATCACCTCCTGTGGGCTCAGGGTCTCAGTCCCATAATGCTCTCTGCCCTGAAGACAAGGAGCCTATCAAGTATGGGGAGCTGATTGTGTTGGGGTAAGTAAACGTGCCCAGCAGACTGAAGGGAATATTGCATTATTAAGGAAAGGTACAAATGAGAGATAAATCCATTACATTTCTACAAGATAACAGTCAGTTATTACATAGACAGCAATTTAATCAGTATTATGGGTTAAGGTAAAACAATTCTGCGTTCGATTAAAGTTCGGCTCCATCAAGAGCATTTGTGGTGCAACACACAGCTTTGTTGATTTCAAACAGGTAAGACTTCTCTAGCCTTTTTCTCTTTTTGCAAATTTCGCTAAAATTACAGCTTTGATTGTAAATGACACATAAAATCTTTTCAAGTGATTTTTACCATGAAATATTTATATTTAATCACATGTCTCTGTATGTTTACTTAATTCTTTGTTGAGATCATCAGTTTTAAACATGTAAAAATGTATTGGAATAATGGACAAATGCATTTTTATAGTTTAAGATAGTGAAGCAATTAAACCAAAGTAAAAGGCATTTGATAAGTTGCAAACATAAATGTGCAATAAAAACATTCATGTTACAAAAGAAAGTTAAAAGTAAAAATAAATCATAGTTTAATTAATGCCCTCTTATTATCAAGCACTAAAAAAGAGCTGTATTGTTATGACCACACTTCCACCTGCTGACTGCCGTTTAAAGAATAAACATACAGTTATTGTCCTGTGGTGTGGACACAAATATAGTTATGGTTAGAGGCAACTTTATTTAACACCAATTGATCTAAACAAGAGCATTTGTGCTCAGCCAGCAGTTTACTGAATGAAGGAGTTCAGTGAAAGTTCAGAGGGAAAATGACCCTCAGTTAACATCTTTACTCTCAGATATATGGGCTCCACATCATTTGGGCTGATGGGCTGCTCTGGTGTACCTGCGGCTGGTTTTCCTGACTTCTCTTTAGAATTCAGCCACAGATGCAAAACGCTTCATTTGACTGCCAAAAAATGTCATTCAAATCATTAGATGAGTCTCCTCATCTAGACCTTCTCCCAAGTATGTTTTGGATGAATTCATTGTTTTTTTATAAAAGCTAAGCTTAAATCAGACCGCTGGTGTTCTGTTCCATGCAGACATAATGGTTCACTAGCTAGTGGGGACAAGGGCCGCAGGAGGAGTCGTCTGGCCCTTTACAAACGACCCAAAGCCAATGGTGTTAAACCTGACGTCATTCACAACATCTCCACACCTCTGGTGTCCAAGGTAACAGCTCTTACATCACAGAGATGCTTTGAAAATGTGAGATACATGTATCAGTATATATATATATATATAATTATTTGGGTAGATAAAAATGAGGTAAAAAGATTAGGTAAAAAGTAACTAGGCATTAAAATTTGGCTATAGAACGACAGTAAAGAGGATGTCATATTTCCCGTGTCGGTAGTACAGGCATCAGCCGCGATACCTGTACAGCCGCGATGCCTATACTGCCGCTCTGCCTGTACTGCCGCTCTGCCTGTACTACACACACACTGGAACTGAAGGATTTTCTGAATTTTCAGCTACAGTAATGGTTCTTGAATGTTAAAACACTGTATTGAAGCTGATAAGCTTTAAGAACTACATCAGCTGTTCTTTGACTTTTGGCAATGATGATGTTGAACTTCTGACCAGATAGGAGCGGAGCTAAATCAGATTCTCCTCAATCAGAATCAAAACCAGATTGATTACTATTCCTACTTATGATTTTACAGTGTTTACAGGTGAAATCTTAATAAATTCTGACTGTATATAAGAGTGAAAGATGCAACAGAGCCCATTAGTTAAAGGTGTGTGTGTGTGTTTACAGGCCTTGAGCAACAAAAGTCACCACAGCATCTCCTACACACTGTCCCGAAGTCATTCTGTTATTGTGGAATACACACATGATCCCAACACTGACATGTTCCAGGTAGGCAAACCAAGAAACACATAACCACCTGTTTATTGTCAGTACAGCCGTTTATAATTCACTATTATTATAACTCACTATTATTATAATTCACTATTATCATAACTCACTATTATCATAACTCACTATTATCATAACCCACTATTGTCATAACTCACTATTATCATAACTCACTATTATCATAATCCACTATTGTTATAATTCACCGTTATCATAACTCACTATTATCATAACTCACTATTATCATAATCCACTATTGTTATAATTCACCGTTATCATAACTCACTATTATCATAACTCACTATTATTATAATTCATTATTATCATAACTCGCTATTAATATAACTCACCATTATCATAACTCACTGTTATCATAACTCACTATTATCATAACTCGCTATTATTATAACTCAGTATTATCATAACTCGCTATTATTATAATTCACTATTATCATAACTCACCATTATCATAACTCACTATTATCATAACTCGCTATTAATATAACTCACCATTATCATAACTCGCTATTATTATAATTCACTATTATCATAACTCACCATTATCATAACTCACTATTATCATAACTCGCTATTAATATAACTCACCATTATCATAACTCACTATTATCATAACTCACTATTATCATAACTCACTATTATCATAATCCACTATTGTTATAATTCACCGTTATCATAACTCACTATTATCATAATCCACTATTGTTATAATTCACCGTTATCATAACTCACTATTATTATAACTCACCATTATCATAACTCACTATTGTTATAATTCACCGTTATCATAACTCACTATTATTATAACTCACTATTATCATAATTCACTATTATTAGTGGTATTTCTTAAGGACATAAACTAAATCCAGCAACATGTCCTGGGTATTTATTTTTCTGTTCCCCACCTAAGAAATGTACAGCAAGCACGTTGTACTGGAAATGTCATTCATGTTGTTTTTAATGTCTCTTTCTGCTCAAGATTGGTCGTTCCACAGAAAGCATGATTGACTTTGTGGTGACAGACACTGGCAGCAGTGGAGGTGGTGGTCAGGGAGGAGCAAATGGAGATGGAGGACAGTCGGCCCAAAGCACCATCTCTCGCTACGCGTGTCGCATCATTTGTGAGCGTAGCGCTCCTTACACTGTGCGGATATATGCCGCGGGCTTTGATTCTTCCAAAAACATCTTTCTTGGGGTGAGTCATATCACTGGCCACATAACAGCATTTACTAGTCACAAATTAGTCAACATACAGGAAAACAAAAAGCTCAGTGGAGTATTTCCATCCAAATTGAGCAGTGAAAGTGACACGGAGGAAGCAGGCACATCATTTTTCTACTATTTTGACTGCTAAAGCCTGTTTGTGCACTAGCTGCTAGGCTACAACTCCCAAACCTCAGTTTTTCGTGATTGCCTCTGTGAAAGTCGTTGTCGTGGTACAGGCCGTTGCTATGGGGTTGCTAAGGTATTCTGGGTTGTCTTTAGACCATTGCAATGTTGCTGCTGTTATTTTTATTGGATAAAAAAGCTAACCCCCAAGTCTGTGATATTCTGGAGGTCTCTGGACATGCTCTGGGTACTCAAGTCTACAGGATTCATAAGTCTCATCACTTTGGAAAGAAACTGCACACCACTGCAGAACCGTAGAGACATAAATAAGAAATACAGAAAAATATGACATAAAACATGAAAATAATAAAATACATAATTTCCATTTTGTATAAAGTGTGCATTAGCATAAGCAAATGTAATAAAATTATTTTAATCCAATAGTAAGTGACGTTGACCTCAGCAAACACCTTACAGACAGATAATGATTTGATATGAATGGATACGTCTTGCACAGTCTAGCAGTGTAATAACTTTCTGTTTACACCAGAGCAGATACTCTGTGTAGCTCATTGCTGCAGAAAAGCATGAAGTGGCTCCAGGTTAAATGGGAAGTGATGTATGTTTTATCTAACTGCAGCTCTCTGCCCACTGCTGGTCTGTGGAGGTTTGGAGTGAAAGAATTAATACTGTACTAGCCAGTATAAATATTTCACCCACACCCTCTTCAAAATGCTACTTCAAGTAGTGTTGTGTAGTAGTCGTAGCTAAACATAAAGCCACCAATGTCTGCCTGCATTTTTATCCTCTATGCTTCTATAGTCAATGTACATGTTTATTAATGTAAAACATACATGATAAAGAACTGGTAATCTGAAAATAGCTCATGAAACATTCATTACACAGTAGGTTCCTGATAGAGTTTTATTAAAGACTTATCACTCTATATGCTTGATTTAAAGGAGAGAGCTGCTAAATGGAGGACCTCTGATGGGTTGATGGATGGACTAACAACCAACGGGGTGCTGGTAATGAACCCGGTGGGGGAGTTCGCGTCTGAACCCTCTCCAGGTGTTTGGAGGGAAATCTCAGTATGTGGGAATGTTTTTGCTCTTCGAGAGACAAGGTCTGCCCAGCAAAGAGGAAAACTGGTGAGAAATTTACTCTATATTAAAAAAAATGTCAACATTTAGAGATTGTAAATTCAAATGTTAAGGTAATGTTTCACTGTAAAGTGATCTTGGTTGCTATAGCAGCCGTTACTACTTGACTTGTCCAACATTATCAGTTAAACTGCCAGAGACATCATAGGATGATGTAGAAATGATTGGCTGAGTTTTTGCATGATTTGAGCTAAATAAATACAATTTATGATACTGTTGTCATACTGGAGATTTTAGTCTTTTTTCAGTAATAAGGAGCTAAAATAGCTGCTGGTGGCCATTGTCAATACAACTGCCAAATGCCTTAAAAATAAGAAAGTGACTTCTAGACCCCTTTGGCTTGGAGCCGTTAACTCTAATGGGTGCGGTTTTCACTTCACAGGTGGAGAACGAGTGGAACATGCTTCAGGACGGCTCTCTCATTGACCTCTGTGGGGCCACTCTGCTCTGGCGAACACCCAGTGGTCTTCGTCACACTCCGACTCTTAAACAGCTTGAGTCGCTTCGCCAAGAACTAAATGCTGCCCGTCCCCAGTGTCCCGTGGGCTTCAACACACTCGCCTTTCCCAGTCTGGCCCAGCGCGCCACCATCGACAAAAAACAACCCTGGGTCTATATGAACTGCGGCCATGTGCACGGTTATCACAACTGGGGCTTTCGGAAGGACAAAGCCGGATCCTCCTCCCTGGCGTTAACCGGGGGAGGAGGGACGGCTCCAGCCAGTACTGGAGAGCGCGAGTGCCCCATGTGCAGAGGTGTAAGCCCCTATGTACCCCTCTGGCTCGGGTGCGAGGGGGGACTGTATCTGGACGCAGGCCCCCCGACACATGCGTTCTGCCCCTGTGGTCACGTGTGCTCAGAAAAGACTGTGCAAGGCTGGAGTCAAATTCCACTGCCACACGGAACGCATGCTTTTCATGCAGCTTGTCCATTCTGTGGAACGTGGCTGACCGGAGAACAAGGCCACATCAAACTCATCTTCCAAGGGCCAGTCGACTGAGTGGAACAGCTACCACTCAGAAAGACTATGAGACAGAAACACAGAGAGATGGACAAGATGGAGACTAGTCTGAAACTAGAATGTTCACTAGTCTGAGATACTACAAAGGGAATATACTTGATGTAATGCAGAATGTGTAAATAAACATGAAATAAAAGCTGATATGGTTTAATGATGATTGGTGTGTGCTAAAATAGCTTTATACAGTAGAGGGAGATCCTTCATTCATGTTGAGAAAAGCATTTAGAAACCTCACAGAAACCGGACTGGTATTAGATTCACATAAATGTAAATACTATAAATATTTATTGAAAAAAAACTGATTGTATTTTGATTGTATTTAACTCTGCACAAAATTACACCAAAATTACAACAAATACCACCACAATGTACAAATGATTATTTTTGATATCATTACGCTAAGACAGCATTTTGATAACAAAAATGATTTGTGTGTGGTTGTGCTTAAACACAAAAATTATTTAAAAATAGACAAACTTATTTTCATCTTCAGGTCAGAATGAGCCAAGCATGTTTTTGTTCGGTTTTAATTCATAATTGGAGAGAAATACATTAACAAACAGACAAGAGATCTGGGTTAGGTGACAAAGAGAATGTAAATTTAGAATTGTCTTTGTGTGTGTGTGTGCGTGTTCAGATCTCGTATTTTCAGGATCCCAGTTTAGAAATGAGAATGATGCAGCATCCACACTTCTCTCCTCCCTGCTCTCTCTCTCTCTCTCTCAGGGGAGTCTGAGTGGATCAGTACAGTCCTGCACACTGACTGCAGCTATTCTAACTGCCTATAAATAACTCAAGGTCATTGGCTCACCCCTCCCTCTAAATACTTGTGTGTGCATGTGAAACATAAAATCCATCAACAGGTCAACACTGACTCCTGTCTGACACCTTGTCATTTCTTGTTTAAGATAGAAGATCTAATAGGACTCAAGAATAAATTAAACAGAAAGCATACATTGGTAATGCATACGGAACAGATGGCAGATTGAACAATCACTAAGATCAATAGCACATATATAATCTTAAACAAAAACTAAATAAGGAGCATTTAGATTTTTTTGCATTGTGACATTTTCATAACAATTAGGATATTAGCCCCTCAGTTTACGAATGTTGCATATCCAGATCCAGAGTTTTCCTGCAACTGTCATTCTCAAGAATTAGAAACTGTATACAATTAAGACTAATTAAAAAGGTAAATTTTTTAATAATTTTTTTTCCCTCTGATCTTAAGGTGTAAAACATGTTCATAACATTTTATTCCTAACATCTAAAACTCACTTCTGATACAAAAGATATGAACTCACATTTAAACTAGCACAGGAAATAACCCACACAGGAAATTACCACTCAACAGAAAAACAAGTAAGAAAAGTTCTTTAAGTCTCATGTTGATCATTTTTATTATATATATTTATAGTATGTACAGAAAAGATAAACAAGATCAAACCCAGCCCTGAAGCACCAGGGTAAGAAAGCAAAAAAGTACAGAAAGAGTGTTTATAAGAGGGAAACTTGCCATTTAACCATCACCTTGCCTTAATTCATAAATGAGATGTGCAAACGACATGAGAAAAATACACACAGCATATGAATATTCCACCACATTCATTATCAACCCTCCCTATTTCAAGACGACCCCCACCCTGTACCCCATCCTTCTGATAACAGACACAGAACATCACCACAAAACTTCAAACAGATTCATCGATCAGAAATCAGTCGAACAGCAAAGCAAAACAACACGTTTCCAACACACTCCAAAGAAAAGCACTTGTTTTTAATGTGAATGTGTGTGGGATTCAAATGACTTTCATATACTGTTTCATTTCACACAGACCTAACAAGTGATCCACAATGGACCAGTGTTAAAAACCGAGGAATGTTTCCAAACACACTTTCCTCTTGCCCAGGCCCTTATTCCCAGCCACTGCACGCACCTTTAACCCTGTTACTGCTCCCTCCAACCAAATTCTACCAATAAAGCCATAAAATATCTTTACCAGCAAATCCACCACAGAATATTAAGTTGAAAATGTGCGGTGAGCTGCAGGTATTAAACTCAATGACACTGGCTCAGTGTGTGATCTAACATCATATTAAGATGAAGACACAGTGACGCACCAATACTAGTGAAGTTCACACACTCGGTATAGTACATAATAAATGGTGATAAACTGTTGTCAGGCCAATAAATCTTTATTTCAGAATTCATTTGGATTCACACAGCATTTGAGTCTACGGTAGCAATTTTTAAGGTTTGAAAGGCCAAACTTTTATGGTAATAAGCAGATGGGCTTTTAGTTCGCTAATGAAGTTCTCCGAACACCAAAGGCAACAAGTGAATGAACTTCTGCACGCACCACTTCAAAATTACTGAGAAAGGACCTGTGGCAAGATCTGTTTTTAGAGAGGGCGATTCATGGTTAGATCTGACGGCTTCAATCCATATGGATATTTTTCATTAAGGAATATGGGAAGTCATACCCGGTCTTCTCCTCAAAACCAGTCAGTCCCAGTGTTCCTCCATTTAGATATAATACACAACGTTCTAACACAAACATACCAAACCGCTTTTTACTGGTGGTGAAAAAAGCTCTCCACAGTACAGTATTCCAAGATTTCTGCCTTACATGTAAATAAATACAGATATACTGTGAGCACACATGCTTGTAATGCATGATGGATCGTTTTTGGCAGCAGCAACAATTTAAAGACTGACCTTTATTGAATTTAACTCAACAGGATGGTAAAACAAAAAACTAAACGTAGAGGTTTCAAATCAAAGCCATCTGACCACATGAGGCAGACAAACCTCATCGAGACAACATGTTCATGACACTCATGTGTTCAGTTCTGTTCGCAGGTGGCTAAACACACTGGACATGCTAAAGAATCAAAAGCCAATGAGGTGAATTTGTGAACAGTAGCTTTCACTACCCAAACCCCAGCCCCCTAAAACAGCAACAACAAATTCCCTGAAGTCCTCTGACAGCAGCCTTTCTACTAGTCTTCATTAGAAAACAAGACTACAGGAAAAATTTGCTTTAAAATCACTGTAACATCGCTAATATACTAGCAGAATGAGAACAAGAATAGAATATTGCCAACTCTATATGCTCTGTTTGACTCCCTGTTGATCGAGTCAGCTTCAAAAACCACGTGTATTTATTTATGACCACTTGCGTCAACTTGTGAATCAGAAATATCAGAGATAAGTTAACTTCAATTTAAATGCCACCCCTCTGGTGAAGTTCAAAAGGGGCATATTTTAAGAGCATCACCCTAGTTCTGTGTTTTTGTACACGGACATATGGCTGTACCAAAGCCATGCAGCCATCAGGTACATAGGGGCAGGGCTATGGATGTGGGAGGGGCTGACGAACAGGAAAGATTATAATAAGAGGGGAGATGTTTTGTAAAAAAGTAGAGGCTAGGAGAATTAAAACAAAATGGGTGTGTGATGACAAAGGAAGGATTCAGTTTCGAAAACAAGCTGTAAGGCTGTCAGAACGTGGCCTCTCAACGCAGTGGTTTCTCCCATGATGATGAAGTTTAGGCTTTTCAACAGCACCCGCCACCAGACGGCCGCACTGGGGTGCTCTCGATCTTCAGGTTGGGTTTGTCTCCTCCGCTTGTCGCTCCAGGACCCATGCGTCTCTTGATCTCAGCAGCCATAGTCATGAAGGCTTGTTCCACATTAGTGGCATTCTTAGCACTTGTCTCAAGAAAGGGGATAGCTAAAGAATCAGCAAATTCCTGTTAAGCAAGGAAGAACAGTCCAGAATGAAACACTTCAGATCTTCTGCAAGATTTGTACATTTCCTGAAAGAATGACAGTTGAACTTGCATACAACTCGCCATCAGAATTTCAGCGTCTAATGGGTGGTTGTCAAGGTGTTACTCTGTGGTTGCTAAGGTGTTCAATACTTCAGCTATGTGAGCAATAGTAACAATAAGGAAAGATAACTATGATCCATTTCTAGGTTCTATGCTTTTATTGTACAAAAGTGGGCAGCAGCTAAACTTATCAAGTCTACAAGCTTTGGCACAGAGCTTTTACTTTAGAAGCATTAATTTGATGTGTTCAGGCCCTAATGGAACCATAAAATGGCCTGTTATGACGTCTTAATAAATTTAATAAGGCGTTTCTGAATTAGTTCAAAGCAGCTGGTCTGCACAAACTCCATGCTGCCTGTAAAACACCATTAAACTGGGGCTTCTTACACACAAGCACATTTTAGACAGTCTGTCACATATTCAAATGCTGCTGTGAGTGAGGCTTGACAAACTGCTGCTCATCTGCTTCAAACTCTTCCTCACCCTGAGCCCAGAGGAACGTCTCTGTGCTGAGACTCACTGCGGCCATGCTTCAAGACATTCATACCTTGGCTGTTGTATAGTCCACTACTTTCTTGGTGGTGAGGTCACACTTGTTCCCCACCAAGAGCTTGTTGACGTTCTCGCTTGCGTAACGGTCTATCTCCTGCAACCACTGTTTCACATTGTTATACGACTCCTTTAAAAGCAGGAAGAACACAAAACATGAAATCCTTGTTGCTATGATGTAGTGTAACATCAGTGCACTTGAAACAGAGTTTATGGCAGGGAATCGAACACAAGCAAGTCTTCTGTGTTTGCAAAGCATCTTTGGAAAATTACACTCAAGTCTTTGAGACCTGACATTTTAAGCTGATAAATTTGGGCCAAAGAGGAAGTAGAACATCACCTGATCTGTGACATCATAGACCACAATGATGCCATGTGCTCCTCGATAATAACTAGAGGTGATGGTGCGAAACCTTTCCTGCCCAGCAGTATCCCACTGAGAAAGAGGTGAGAAGAAACGAGACAAGATTTATACACACATTACGAAGAATGACAGCCCAGATTTTATCACAGTTGGTATTCCAGACAACTTCTCTTCTACAGACACTGTGCACCTTTCAGCAGCGTATCGTTCCTCTCTCCCCTGAGCGCATGCGCAGCAGTATCTCAAAAGAAAGCTTAGTGCACCATTCTTAAAAGCCACGACACACCAAGCAGGCCCAATTTTTGTGTTGTGTCCCACACAACTGGCATTAGTCAGACCCCGCAGCAGCTTTTTGAGTGTTTTAGGCCTGGAACTATGAATTCAAACTTACAATCTGTAGCTTGATGGTCTTGCCATCCAGTTCAATAGTGCGGATCTTGAAGTCCACGCCTATAGTGCTGATGTAGCTTTCTGTGTATGTGTCGTCCTGAACAGGAAAAACAGACAAATGAGGACGAAATGTACATACTACATGACTTGAACTGATTTTTAACTGATGTCTGGTGGCAAAAGCTAAACAAAAACAAAATCTGTGACTGTACTTACAGCAAATCTCAACAGAAGACATGACTTCCCCACACCAGAATCACCGATGAGGAGCAGTTTGAACAAATAATCACTGAAGAGAAATGACACCACAGATTCAGCACCAACACATCAAAGTTAATATACAAACAGCAGCTTCATCCTTGTGAAATTCCTGAATCCTGAATCAATTGTGAAGGTGACCGATTTCACAGAATACAGTTTAGCAGGAAATATGTTTGGTATAGATATCAAAGACTTTTCCCCTAGACTATGATTCAACCTCATGTAGAGGTTTTCAATGTGATTTTCCATGCCTCACATTTGTCAAATGCGTGCAGAAATTCAAATAATGTAATCCAGCCTTTATTAAAATAATTACATTTCAATTTCCCCTTCTTTATAACATCCAAAATGTCAAAAATGCATTTCTGAAAAAAATGATATTAATGATATTATGATATAAACATATGAGTTGTGAAATCAGCTACCATTTCCTAGAACCAGTGGCAAAGAGCTTACACCAACTTACAAAATAAACAAACAAATGATCTGTCAGGAGCTGAAAATAAAGCTGTGAATCTGATTCCACCCAAACGATGACACTGTCGCAACTGGTTTCTAAATTCAAGAACTAATATTAGACAAGCTCAGAAATGTTGCATCACAACAGCTGTGAAGCAATCAAAACTCAGTGTGTGTTGTTGCAGAGTTTTGTGCTGTGTTAATTATGTTCAACCTCCTCTCTGGGTGTCTTATATTGTTTGACCACTGGAAACAACAAAGCGTTTGAAATAGGAAACAGAAACATGCACAAATTATTCAAGGATTTACACACATAAAGGTTCTAGGCTAGCATGACCATGACCATGTTTCCCTAAAGCAGCCAAAGAAAATATGCAGCTTTTTTATTTTATAACCCCTTGCAGCTCTTACACTGACAGTCAAATTCTCTGGTCTAATAAAACCATATGAGATGCAATGACAAGCGTTTATTACGTCCATAGCTGGAGCATAAGATAAAGGCCGATCTGAACTCAAATGCATGGTTCATTCTGACAGCTCGATTCAGTACACTAATGACGTCACTCCATGGCAACGCAACACACAAAAATGACGTCACACAGTACGGCAAATGGTGAAATTTCGTGTGATAAATACTACACGGTTAACTGTTCAATACTGACATGTGGCGTTGAAATGTCGTATGAAAATGCGTAAATGAAGGCGTTTAAATTGCATTTAGTTTCGGTCCCTGTTTGCCGTTCAAAATAAACAGCGCTACACAAACACTAACTCTTAGTGATTACACAAGGACTGAAATCCGCAACACAAGACAAGATGTACATATACTCACTATTCTGGATTCATGACGTGCTGGGGTTATTTTGTTTGGTTCAGCAGGACTCCGCGAGCAGAGGAGATGATGATGATGATGATGATGATAATTTGTATGTCTGGAATTCCGAAGGACAAAAGCAACTTTCCCTTATTTGCCGCCTCTGATCACACGTCAAAACTGTCTTCTTTAAATTCGATCAGTTGACAGACAGCACACTGACGAGCTAACGCAAAACACAATTATTCCGTCCTGTCTTTTCCCCCTTTCTTACTAGCTGACTCTCGCTCGAAGTACAAGATGGCTGCGCAGGTGCGGCAGTGACATCAGATGACGTGGCGTTATGATCTTACACTCGAGATGGTCAACTAAAAATCAGCGACTAACTTTCATTATGATTATTGATTGCGCATGATATTACGAACTGATAACGTTTTAATTATGTCAAATAACGTCGTTTATAAATGTTATTTTGTGAAAACTACAAAATATTACCAAAACAAAAACTTCCAGACTACCTAAACGCAAGTACACGATTTCTTTCCATAAACATTTGTATGCTGTTTGAAAGTCTCTTCGCATGCTGATAGCAGCCACTAAGTGGTATAAATATATTTATGTTCATATATCTATCTAAAAAGTAACTAGGCATTAAAACATGCCTATAGAACTTGTCGTATCACTGGAGTCATGATTAAAACAGTGTCTAAATAGACGACAGTAAACAGGATTTCATATTTCCCGTGTTGATAGTTCAGTCATCGGCCGCGAGAGCTTCTCAGCAATATCCCACACGACTCCCTCCAGAAGACTGTGCGTTCATCCCGACTGTTTGAGGAAACTGCTTGATGCCACCGGTGCTTACATTGAAATTTAAGGATTAGCTTTCATTTTCCACTGTAATAAACTACAATTCGTTTCAATACATTTGTATTAGAAATATGGACTTCATTACCAATTTTTAATGGCTAGTTACTTTTAACCCACCCTGTGTATCTACCTAATCCTAAGGCCCAGAACCATAAAATGTTTGTTAAATAATTGCATTTGGTTCGAATACAATACCTGCTAGCCTTTCTGAAATTGCCTGCCCTACCTTTAAGCAATTTAGGGGTAGAAATATATGAAAAAACATATGTGAAGCTATCGACGACACCAGCAACTCCCCGTTTAGTGTTGACACGCTAAAAGATGCAAATTCAGCAGATACAGCACTGTGTGCTTTAACAGACAGATGACAGCAGCTCTGGATGAAGCCCTAGTGATACTGACCACAGGCTGGAGGCTCATTTCCTTGTGTCTTAGCTCCACCCCCTTAGGATGCAAGAGAAGGATAAAAGGACGGAAGCTTCTTTTAGGACCTCCTCAGGAAGCTTCCTCACTCCTCATTCCTCGCCTCCTCAAGATGCAGTTGGAGAAATGAGATCCTTCAAGATGCCTGATTTTGGTTTACGAGGAAGCTTAAATTTTTAGTATTCAGAAGCACCCACTGTGTGGTGTTAATCTATAATAATCTATATTCTGTGTACACATCATATTCCAGCTCTGCTCTGGAACCCAGATGTGCAGGTTGGGCCCAGTGCAGAATCACAGCAGAGTCAACTCAAATGCTGGTTGATTGTTAGGTTGACTGGATGAAGGACATCCTGTACAGTGGGAAAGATATAAGGGCAGGCAATGTTTGGGCTGGAACCATTGATGCATTAATGGGTATTTACATTAATAGTTACTCTTTACAACAGCAACTAACAGACAGATACAATATCATTGTAAACGTAAGGCCTGCAGCACAAATATTGCTAGTTATTGCCAACCATCCAAACTTAGTTTGTTTAAATCTCTAATCCAAAGTATGCTTTACAGTAATAGTAATGTATACATCAGTAATAAAATAATGCAGATTCATACCCATAATAAATATAGATACTATAATTATGAAACTATATAGTATAATAAATTATACAAACAAAATCAAATTTGGTATTTTTGGGGAAATTATTTAAATATTTAATTTTTTAAAGTTTTTAAAAATAATTTAATACAATTCTGTATGATTGTAATATTCTAAACTGGGTTATTTCTAAATGCTAAATATTTAAACAAAGAAAAAATAAGTTTTGTTTTTCTTCATCTAACTTTGTCCAGTCATGAGATTGCTCATTACGCTCCTCATTGTCAACGTTTTTATTAGATGTGATATATGATCGTAGAGAAACGGTTAATAGTAGTTATCTTGAACCATTGTTACACAAAACTACTACTGACAAAGATCATCTTGTGTCATATTGTTTGTAGAAAAACAGTTGCCGGATTGTCATCATTCAGCATGTGATGTGAACATCTGTGGCCTGGCAAATGGAAGGAAGGCAGTAAGTTAAAACTATTTTACAGCTGTTTTCAGATCAGCACTTACATGAAAGCATCACTCAATAGAATATTTTATTATTAAAAAGCAAACATTTCTGTCCTGTGTTCTTCTTTGGTAGAACATTTTCTCCTGATCACAACGTACAGCTTGTTTTTGTTGTCCGGTTCAAAATCTATTGCTGTTGACAAAGTATTGACACAGTATGACATGATGACATCTAACAAACATCTTTTATTTCCCAAAGATGACGTGTGAACTCTGAGTTTAATGAGTTTAGATGTAACTAGATACAAACAATGACAAAGAAACTTCAAACAAAGTGTGTCCAGTAAATGATAGT
Organism: Botia almorhae; assembly: GCA_036877575.1. Taxonomy (NCBI): domain Eukaryota; kingdom Metazoa; phylum Chordata; class Actinopteri; order Cypriniformes; family Botiidae; genus Botia; species Botia almorhae. Next base: position 37,536 of record JAZGTJ010000793.1, on the reverse strand, counting down.
GTTCTAATAGTACTGTAATTTCAAGAATGCTAACAATCAAAGTTCACGCACATTCTCTGTATTATATTCTGTTTGTAAGGTAATGTAAGGAGGATCTGGAGAAAATCATGCTCGCTCATATTGCTTTGGACACACATTGAACAAAATGCTGTCAGCAATCCAACACAAAATGTTCTAAATATTACTTTGAATTGATTCTATCTCAAAATACTTTAAAATATAACTGTGACAGTTTACACATTTATAACATAGTGTTCCTGTAGCTCAGTTGGTTCGGCTTTACATTAACAGTGCAAAGGCTGTGGGTTCGACCCTCAGAGAGGTGTGATTAAATGTGCAGCTTGAATGCACCATAAGTCACTTTGGATAAAAGAGTCTGACAAATAAATGTAAAGTAAAAAAGTTACATTTGGATAATTTTAGAATAAATTTAACCTTGCTGTGAAGGAAGAGTTTAAGGGAATATCTCGCCAACACTAATAAAGAGTGATTTTCCTAAAACAGGTATTTG